>CAUYLG010072232.1:0-81376 GCA_963573385.1 Cacajao melanocephalus
TCTAGAAATAGAAATTCCATTTGACACAGCAATTCCATTACTGGGTATATACCCAAAGGATTATAAATTATTCTATTATAAAGATACATGCACATGTATGTTTATTGCAGCACTGTTCACAATAGCAAAAACTTGGAACCAACCCATGCCCATCAATGATAGACTGGATAAAGCAAATGTGGCACATATACACCATGGAATACTACGCAGCCATGAAAAAGGATGAGTTTACGTCCTTTACAGGGACATGGGTGACGTTGGGAGTTGAACAATAAGAACACATGGACACAGGGAAGAGAACATCACACACCAGGGCCTGTTGGGGGTTGGGGGGCAAGAGGAGGGGAAGCAATAGGAGAAATACCTAATGTAGATGATGGGGTTGATGGGTGTGGCAAACAACCATGGCACATGTATATCTATATAACAAACCTGCACATTCTGCACATGTACCTCAGAACTTAAAGTACAATACAAAAATTAACAAACTAAGAAAGCTACAGATTTGTTTAGAGTAAAATTCAGAGTACTAATGTGGGTGAGAGTTAAGATATATACAGATGGGCATTCTTTTGTTATGCAATAAATAATAATGTGAGTTAATTCCAGTACCATATATACTGTACCAGTATCATATATGAGTGTTAACAACACTAAGATTTTTATGAAGGGACAGTAATTTTTTTTAAGTTCAGTGAATTCTAATGTTAAGTAAGTCCCCAAAATTTAAGTGTTCTCAAAGGCATACAGCTGAGGTTGAGGAGGAAATAGTCAATTAAATAATAAAATGTTTATACATTTGGCTAAAATAATGAGAAATTTTGAGCATTTTTCTGAATATAAAGTTAATCCTGAGATGGCAAAAATAATTTTTAAGAAAGTACAAACAAACTATCCGAAGGGCAAATATATAAAGCAATATTGTTTTAGGACCTTTGTAAAGAAGATCATCACATATGCCACTTGGTATATAGGTAGAATCTTTTTGCTTGCCATTTAGTAATAATGTCTTCCATGAGATGGAAAATATAAAATGTTTAATAATATTGTAGTCTGAAAATCACTACTCCCAAAGGGTTTTGCTCATTATTTTGTATGACGTAAATATAAACATGAAAATGAATCAGATTACTATTTTTTCTAAATATTCTTTTCATTTTACACTAATATATGTTCCAGAGTCTAGAAGGTCATTATTAGTCTCCATTCTCTGACTTTTGGTTGGCGGTGGGGTGGCTTGTTGCTCATTAAAGGACAGTGAAGAAGAAAGGTAAGTACTAATTGCTCAATTTTCTCTGTGACAACATTCTGGTTTACTCCTCTCAAAAACCAATGTACTTTCTTTTTTTTTTTTTTTTTTTGAGACAGAGTCTTGCTCTGTCAACAGGCTGGAGTGCACTGGCACGATCTCCACTCACTGCCAACCTCGGCTTCCTGGGTTCACGAGATTCTCCTGCCTCAGCCTCCCAAGTTGCTGGGACTACAGGCCGCGCCACCACGCCCAGCTGATTTTTGTGTTTTTAGTAGAGACGGGATGTTGGCTAGGATGGTCTCCATTTCTTGACCTCGTGATCTGCCCGCCTCGGCCTCCCAAAGGGCTGGGATTACAGGCATGAGCCACAGCACCTGGCCATGTACTTTCATCTCTGTTCTACCTCAGACACTAGTGTAACCGGGTGTTCAAGGTTCTTGGGCTCACTTGCCCCAGGAATGGGGAAAAGCCCTTGGCCGCGCAGTGAGTTTACCATTTGTATAGATATCAGAGACCCGAAGAGTTTAGCAGAAAGCGGTTTATTAGGCAGAAAGAGAAAGAAAGAGCGCTCCCGCGCTCCCGTGGGAGGGGAATCCAAAGGGGATATCCGCACAGGTAGAGAGGGAAAGATAGCTCCTACGTTGTTGTGGGAGGGGATCCCAGAGTGGGAAATCTGCGCAGGTAAGGTGCAGTGGAGTTTTGACTTTGAAGTTATTCTGCCCCATTCATGTTCTTGTTGAATGAGAGGAGATCTTTCAAATTTCCTCTGGAGTGATCTTTGACTCTAATGCTGGATTGGCTGTCCGGCCCAGAACAAAGGCCATTCCTCCCAGAGCTTTTCCTGGGCATTTTTTTTTTTTTAAAACAAAGGAGCAAACCTGGAATTTTACCTAGCCTGCAGCCAGAAAGTTAGACAAGGAACTCTAGGTTCCCGGATGGGGAGGTGGATGGAGGAATGGCACTGGGGAGTTCTTGCCTAGAAACCACGCCCCTTATGGACAAGGGAAGGCAGGCTTTTTCCTTAACTCCCTCACTAGGATCCTCAATGTGGAGGGACATTATAGTGCCAGCATGCCACCAGCTTGGGAATCAAACAGATCAGGTCCTCAATCTACCAGACCGTGGCCAAGGGCAAGTGTCTTCACTTTCCGATTTTCTGTTTCCATGTTGGTTAAACTCTACTGCAAAAGGGATAAAATAGGTTTGCAAGTGTCCAATATAGTGCTTCCTGTGAAGCAAGTGCTGAATGAATGAACAAATGAACGAATTCATGTGATTTTTTTTTCTGTTTATATGATAAATAAACACCATCTAGGATACATTGATCTATGCAAGTGTGTTATTTATTTTGTGATATGAAGGTGAAACTTACTTAATGTGTCTGCAAGTATTGTGTCATTTTTATTTAATAGTTTCTCTTCTATGTTTCCATTGCCATATGGTTTTCAGCAGATCAAATCACTGAAGCAAACTCTCTCCCACTCCTCTGTTTTTCTATCTCTATCTCTTTTTCTCTATTTATGAAAGCAAAAGGAGAGAAGTGAACGGAGTTTAAAAAAAAAAAAGGAATATAAAAGCTTTCCACAATTAAGAAAGCAGCTAGAGGTTTTATTTTATTTTATTTGCAAAATTTGGACTTACCATAAGGAAAAGGAGTGCTGTTCTCTCAGTTTATTTCCCCCATTAATTTCCAGGGGTAACAAAATATGGGAAACAGGAAATCGGTGGGGCACGGGCTTGCTTTTAGTAGCCTAAATCTTCCTTCCACGCTATATGTTTACAAACAGGCTGTGTTCCTCTTGAAAAAAGCAGACACAGACACAGACAGACTTCAAGGCTTTCTATTGTGTGTGAAATGCTTTCCTTGAGGAGCTCCTGCTGTCAGTTTTCAGTCAATGCAGAGGAGGGGGAGAGTCAGCTACTGACTGAAAACTAGCTTGAGCTGAAGGCTTAACTCTTTGGGTTTATAAATATATATATTTTAAGATGAATAGGCACTGAAGATTAGAATTTGTTATGGAAAGGGAAGCTTGGCTTAAATAACCATCATCTGAGTCAAAAGATACTGAAATTTAATGTTAATGTCTTTGTTTCTTGGAGATCCGGCTGTGGTGAATCAGGGGGGATTTAGTCCCAGAAGTCAGTATGATAATAAAGGACAGCTTTGCTGAATGTCTGCTAGTCCTGTGACCATTTACTGCTACTTACACAACAATGGCAAAATTCCTCTACAACCTGGGAGGATCCTCACTGTGAGAATTTTTAGTGTTTCCTTTCCTTGGGTTTTTCTAATTCAAGAGTCAAGTGTAAGTGGCACCAAAAAACAAACAAAAATTACATGTTCTCTGCCTCAGTGTTGTCCCTTAACTTTGTAGTCAGTTAATTACTTATTAAAAGGCTTGATATAGGTGCTCCTAGAAAGGCTAATAACTTGCCTGTCATTTTTCAGTCCCATGCACCCCACAGAGGTGTCTTCTGCGCTGCTCTAGGGCTGAGTCCTCAGCAGTTGTAAAACTTGGAGGGGCTGGGGAGCCCAGAGGATTAGCAATTCAGCCTTTTCTAAAACTCACCTGACATACTGCATTTCCAGTATTCCCAGAGGGGTGTCTAATTTCTGCATATAGATTCAGAGTCCAGGTGACAATTCCTATTCTTCAGTATCAGGGTGGGGAAGTGGGGGAAAGACAGCCGGGAGGAAAGAATGCTACAAGGGTGGCCTTATGCAGAATTGGAAGTAGCCTTGACAAGGTATTTTAGGGACAAAAAGAAACATTTTTTCCATGCTGCCAACAATTGTTCAATTTCTTTGGCTGAAAACTTTATCTTTAATGCATGTATTTATTCAAGAAAAATTTATTGTACATATATGCCAGGCACTGCCCTAGACACTAACGATGTAGCAGTAAATAATGCCAATAAGGTGTTTGTTTTAAACAAACATAATCCAAATTGAATGACTTGAACACTAAGTAATCTGGATTTTTCAGGCAATAATGTTTTGAATTTATTGGCTTTTCTTTAGAAAAGTTTTTAGGAGTAGTATAAAAAAATAAAGAAGTTCTGAAATCATCTCTTGATATTTGAGTGGGTTGTGTATGTGTGTGTTTCTGTGTGTATGTATGTATGTGTGTATGTGTGTTTATGAATAAAGAAAATTTGGAGTCTAGAGATAAATCCTTCCTTATTTGTCATTTTATTGGACACAAACCAAGCACAATAGAAGAGGCTGACTTTGAACTTTAGTGAAACTGATGAAAGCATAACATTGAAGATGGCAAATCTACACTGATGTCTACAGGTATAGACACTTTTGAAAGAAAATATAGGACTCTTATCAGGAAAAATAGCAAGACACAAATTTGCTTCATTGCTACCTTTCAAATCAATGCTTAGCATTCCTTATATCAGGAATCCAGTTGGTCTGTTTCTGTCTCAGATGGCCTTTCTTTCAGACTTGCTCCTAATAGTGAAAAGTGAAAATCTGGCAGAAAGCCTTAAAACTATAAAACCATAAATATTGCACATTCATAGGCAGAAATCCTGCCTATGTTCCTTTCACTCATGTAAATTACACACATGTATGAAGTAGAGGAAAAAAATCTTTTTTTGTTTTTAAATATAGATTAAATTTTTTTTCTTAAATTATTCAACATTAAATTTTTTTCCCTAAAAATGTTATAAACTAAATATTTTGCGTAGAAAGTAATATTGAGTGAAGGTACCTAGTAGATTATATAGCAGAGGTTTTTACTGATGTTTTAGAACATAAAAATGGACTTCAACCACTGAAGTTCTACAACTAAGGAGCACCAATTCCGCTTTTATACTTATTTTCTGTACCTTGCATTTTGTCATTTCCTCAAATAAGATTTAGATGGCTTTTTGTTTCATATTTGTATTTTATGACTATTGAAAAGATAGTGACTCTGTAGATGTTTTAAGTACACTACAATGAGATCATGACTTCTTTTTCCTTTATATTCTCCATAGCTCCTGGTACTCAGGAAAACAGTCCACATTTGTTGAGTGAGTTTAAGTAAGTAAATGGATACTTTTGTGATGCCCATGTAAAAACAGGACAATCAACTAGATTTATAGAACTGCAAGATTCTTTTAAAGTAAGATTAAGATTTCCTGGGTTATAAACTTTAATCTTAAACATTTGAATCAATCATAATTACTTGAGTGATATAACTATAGTCAACTAAACATATCACATGAAGCTTAAAGAAGTCCAATTAGCATTAAAATTGGTAATATATGTTTTTCAGCTGTTCTTTTTCTGGAATTGGAGGTTAAGGTGAGTGGGTGTAAAAGGAAATAAAGTCCATTGCAGAACTTAGGCTTAGTAATATGAAGAAATAATTTATGAGAATGAAATAAATAGAATATGAGTTATCCTTTTGTGTTCCAAAGAAAATGCCTTAGAAAGGTTATGAATAAAGAATACTCCTCAGAGCAGAAAAATTCAAAAGGATGCAAACTCCACAATTTCATTAACAGTGCACATGATTTTATATTGGCTGATAATGTTGCTGCAGATGTTACTTTGGAAGTTTGGACTCCTAGATCTTTAGCTCTAATGCACATGATTTTGGTCTAATCACTGAGACTTGCTTAGGAAAGACCAGCTGGAAATTGTTTCTGGAGATGGAGCTTTACGTTTTCCCAAGGTGAGTGTAACTTTCTGGTTTTGGTATTGAAAAGGTCTTCTGTGAAGCAACCCAGTATAGTAAAGTTATGGTATAAATCTGCTTGAGTGTTCTCCTGGGAAGTAGTAGAGCAAGCAGAATTAAGTTGACATGCTGTTTCCTCTACCTGCACCTGACATTTACTGACTTCAGCTCTGATCTTGTTATGTTTATGGTTGTATGCCAGTAGATCCAAAATCATTAAATAATTGGTTGCTGCACACAAATAAAATGGTTTGTGATTTCCCTACATGCATGTCTCATCATTTCAGTGGAACAAATTACAACAGAATTATTTCAATTTATTATAAGGTAATTGAATATTGATTGAGGAAATGTAGTAAGAAGGAAAAGAATTAAAAGGAAACATTTATTTTTAGGAAGAAAACTGCTTTCCTCCTACCAATGTGTGGTATATTGTCTCATGTAGAATTCTGATCAATGGACAATTATACCGACTAAGATAAGAGGGTCTTGGTCATGCCCTCTGTTGTTGCTACTATGTAACATTACACCAAGTACTACTGGTATTGTGAATAACATAACAACAGCAACTACAAAAATAATAATGGATGAACAAACAAAGAAATGCTGACGAGATTTTCATTCAAATCATACAAGGTTTGAATTCTACCCCTGTGATTTACTAACTATAAAACCATGGGCAAGGATTTTTCTATCAGTTTTCTAATTTTTATAGAAATAAGAAGATAGAAGGTTAATAGCTATTCTTTGTACCTCAAAGTAAATTTTATTTATATCACCAATGAGAATAAAAGTCTTAAAAAATTGGTACATACCTATAAAATATTATTTAGTATTTGTTTCATGTAGTTAGTAAAATAAAATATGAAGTTTATAAATTGAAATATTGGCATCATACTTGCTGATTTTCTAGGAAAACATAATCTTCTGATACTAATTAAATCACTTAATTCTGGCATCTACAATGTATTTGTAAAATAGAATACAACAAAAGAGTACATCCTATCATTTCAGAAACATCATTGTTACCATAGTTTTCTAAAGTGTCATTTAAATTATTTTTGGTTAGACTTATACATGTTTATTTTTGGAGTTTCTTCTCATTCCAAAAATCCCTCTTCATGTAGAGGCTTTTATGAAAAAACTATATATAGTCATATACACATACAGTGTTTTGGTTATAATGGAGCTGAAAAATTCCTGTCACCTAGAGACATTGTAACTATCATAACTTCATAGCACAATGCATTACTCACATGTATGCCGTGATGCTGGTGTAAACAAATCTACCACGCTTCCAGTTGTATAAAAGTATAGCACATACAATAATGCACAGTACATAATATTTGAAAATAAACCAGAAACTATGTTACTGGTTTAAGTATTACTGTACTATCAATTTTATCATTATTTTGGAATATGTTCCTTTTTACTTGAAAAGTTAACTGTAAAACAGCCTCAGACAAGTCCTTCAGGATGTATTCCAGAAGAACGTATTATTATCACAGGAGATGACAGCTCCATACATGTTATTGCCCCTGAAGACATTCCAGCAGGACAAGATGTGGAGGTGGAAGACAGTGATACTGATGATTCTGACCCTGTGCAGGCTGAGGCTAATGGGTGTATTTATGTTTTAGTTCTTAATAAAATGATTTAAAATTTTAAAAAATTAAAAATAGAAAATAAGTATAAAATAAGATCATAAAGAAAGAATTTTTGTACAACTATAAAATTTGTGTTTTAAGTTAAGTGTTATTACAAAAGAATTAAGAAGTTAAAAAAAATTGGCTAGCACTGTGGCTCACACATCTAATTCCAACACTTGAGGAAGCTGAGCTGGGAGGAACACTTAAGTACATTTTGGGCAACAAAATGAGACCCTATCTCTAAAAAATAAAAAAATTAAAAACCTTATAAAGTTAAAAAAAAGTTATAGCAAACTAAGATTAATTATTGAATAAAGAAAAAAATTTTTATAAATGTAGTGTAGTCTAAGAGTACAGTGTCTAGAAAGTCAATAGCGGTAGACAGTGTCCTAGGCCTTCACATTCATTCACTGACTCATCCAGAGCAACTTCTAATGCTACAGTCTTCATTCATGGTAAGTGCGCTATAGAGGTGTACTATTTTTTATCTTTTATACCACATTTTTACTCTATATTTTCTATATTTAAATATATAAATGCTTATCATTGTGTTACAATCGCCTACAGTATTTAGACCTGTAACATATTGTACAGGTGTGTAGCCTGAACAATGGGTTACAGCACATAGCCTAGGTGCCCAGTAGGTTATAACATCTAGATTTGCGTAACTGTACCCTGTGACACTTGTACAAGGTATCACCTAAAGACATGTTCTCCAGAATGTTATTTCCATTTTTAAGTGACACATGACTTATGTTTTTACACTGAGTGTTTTCATCTTTGACTACTCATGTAATGTTTTTAATAACCCTGATAAAGTAGGCAGTGACATGTTGTTATGAATTGAATTGTGTCCCCTTCAACAAAGACATATTGAAGTCTTAACCCCCAGTACTTCAGCAATTGACCTTATTTGGAACTTGTGTCAGTACAGCTGTAGTTAGTTGAGACAATACTTAGTCCAATATGACTGGCATCCTTATAAGATGTCCATTTGAAGACAGAAACACCCAGAGAGAATGCCATGTGACAATGAAGGCTGAGATCGAAGTTGTGCAGCTGCAATACAAGAAACACTGAACACTGCCAGCAAATCACCAGAAACTAAGGAGAAAAAAGGAAGGGTTTTCCTACAAGTTTAAGAGAGAGAATAGCCCAACTGACCTTTGTTTCAGACTTGTAGTCTTTGGAACTATGAGACAAAAAATTGTCTTTTATAAGCCACCCAGTTTGTGGTATGTACTTTGTTATGTCAGCCCTAAGACACTAATACCTGCAGCCACGGCAGTAACTAACATTTGCTCGGTGCCAAGGTGTGCATCATGCATCAAGAATCCTCTAAGTCCAGAAGGCATTTCCTAGCTTTAATTATATTCTACAGATTTAAGACATTGAGACTAACAGAGGTACATTAGTTGGCCCAAATTTTCACATGTAGTATGTGGCAGAATTTCATCACAGTTGTTTTTGATCCTTGAACCTTGAGCACAGAAATCATTAGTCCAACCATGAAGATGAGGAAATTGAGAGTCAAAGAGATTGATAACATCCTTCGCCTTATCTTTCTGAAGTTAAATGTATCCGTTTCCTATGGTCTTTTTCTGGTGGCTATTGACCCAACATTTTTTTCTGTTACTTTTTTCTTTTCCTAAGTATACTACATGCCCCTCATTTTGGAACCCCAAACTTAGGGAATAATCTGATATAACTATAATCAGTGAGAGGTTAGGAAGAGGATGACTCTGCTGCTCATACATATATTTCTTTAAGCATTTCAGCACTTTTATGGGCCAATCTTGAACAGTGAGTGAGTTTAATGCCTGCTTTTTAAATGACACTAACAGTATGATTATAACAATAACCATCATTTATTGAGCACTACTAATATACAGATTCTTACATACATCACTTTCTAAAAATCTAGCAAAAGTCCCACAAGATCATTACTATTATTTTATTTTTAATGTAAGAAAAAATTGAAACTCAAGTTTCAGTAATTCTCCAAGGTTACATAGTAGCAAGTGACCCATCAGAGATTCGAATCAAGGTTGGCAGAATTCTAAAGTTCAAGTAACTGTTATTCTAATTCTCCTCTCACTAAATAATATTACTATTCTTGTACTATTAATAATATGAGATATGCATGGAAAATTTTTGAGAACTATGTGTGACTAATAAAAGGTCCCTAATATTTGTTAGTTAAAATTAGGATCCTTCACATGGTAGTTGCTTAATAATGATTATTCCTTTGGTAATCATAAGGCAGAAGATATTGTCATAAATCATTTTAATAAAAATATTTTAAAGAAAAAATTGAATAATAAGCAATTTTAAATAAGATTCTATGCTTGTAGGATAGGAAAGCTATTTGGAAGAAAATGTTGAAAGAAGCATTTCTATATAATTAACTAAAATAGTATCTTTTACTATTTTGGAAAAGATCACGTGACAAAAAATTATCTTGGTTAATACCAAAAACATCTGTGTCCAAATATGTACCCTTATTCCAGGTTTTAGAAGCCTACTAATAAAAACTCTTATGAATTTTTGATTTAAGGAACTGAATAGTTTAGAATTTCAGATGCCAACAGCATTTTCAACATAGTCCATTATCTGCATATGAATGCTTCTTATTTCTATGGGATCTCTTGTTCTCTACGGTAACATTTCTCTTCAAGGTAATAGATAGATAGCCAGGAAAACTTTTTTTTTTTTTATTTAAACTGGCTCCTTTTTAGGCTCTAGATTGAGAGTCACAGCCATCTGTCTGATGCTGATCTGATACTGACATTGTGAGGGTAGTGTCTGTTGGAAATACCTGGACCAAAGTTGCAGGTCAAAGTCTACATCACTTTCTGGAACACAGAAGAAAATGATAAATATACATTTTGCCCCAACATCAACCCTTGAGACCTAAAAGTTATAAGTATGACTGCAGTCTTTCCCTTAACATTAGATCTTAGGGAGAAAGTTTAGTGATCTTGAAATTTAAAATGAAAATCTGTAAAATCCCAAGAGTTGAGCAATGTCCATGTTTAGTAAAAGGAGATGAGCATTGTGAAATGATATAGAAGAAGCTCAACAATGAGGGACTTCTCTAGCATATCAGTGTTAGGATAGAATAATTAGGAAACTGAAAACTCAAAATTGTGCTTCTTACAACTTTTTATGCCTGCTGATAGAATTTGCATGTTCTCCCCTCTAAATCTCATGTTGAATTGTAATCCCCAATGTTGGAGGTGGGGCCTGGTGGGAAGTGTTTTGGTCACAGGGGTGGATTTCTCATGACTTGTACTGTCCTCATGATAGTGAGTAAATTCTTGCTAGATCTAGTTGTTTAAAGGTATGTGGCAGCCCCCACTCTCAACTCAACTCTCTTTCTTGTTCTCACTCCTGCCATGTAAGACGCTCACTCCCCCTTCACCCTCCATCATGATTAGAAGGTTCTTGAGGCCCTCACCAGAAGTAGCTGCCAGCCCCATGCTTCCTGTAGAGTCCACAGAGCCAATTAAACCTATTTTCTTATAAATTACCCAGTCTCCAGTATTGCCTTCTAGCAATGCAAGAATGGCCTAATATATCTGCAAATATCTTAAAAATTACTTGTATATACTCAGAGATATACCTACCTCACTTTGAAGACCACTGTATTAGAGGACTGGGCTATCAAATTTATTGTGAGAATTAAGGCGTCACTTCTTTATTCCTGAATTTCTTCATAGGTAAAATGAGATTAATAGTTCACTTCCTGTAAAATTTTTATTATAATAAGATAACAATCATAGAAAATGGCTTTCTTTGCTTGTTTCATAGTGTGTTAGACCACTGTTGCATTGATATAAAGAAATTCCTGAGACTGGGTAATTCATAGAGAGAAGAGGTTTAATTGACTCCTGGTTCTACAGGCAGTGCAGGAAGCGTGATGCTGGCATCTGCTTCTGGTGAGAGCCTCAGAGAGCTTTTACTCATGGCAGAAAGCAAAGTGGGAGGTGCCACACACTTTTAAACACCCAGATCTTGCAAGAACCTTTTTTTTTTTTTTTTTTTTTTTTTTGAGACAGAGTTTTGCTCTGTTGCCCAGGCTGAAGTGCAGTAGTGAGATCTTGGCTCATTGCAACCTCCACTTCCTGGGTTCAAGTGATTCTCTTGCCTCAGCCTCCCAAGTAGCTGGGATTACAGTTGTGCATCACTTTGTTCGTCTAATTTTTGTAATTTTAGTAGAGACGCAGTTTCACCATGTTGGCCAGTCTGGTCTTGAACTCTTGGCCTCAAGCGATCCTCTTGCCTCGGCCCCCAAAGACCTGGGAATTACAGGCATGAGCCATCATGCACAGCCCTTGCAAAAACTTTCACAAAGACAGCACCAAGGGGATGGCTCTAAAACATACACCAAAGATCCATCCTAATGATACAAACACCTCCCATCAGGCCCCACCTCCAACAACGGGGATTACAATTCAACATGAGATTTGGTGGGGACATAGATACAAACTGTATCACATAGCAGTGTCCGTTAAAGGATAATATTTAATATTATTAGTATCATGAGGTCCACAAGTCTCTTTTTATAAAAAATGTAAGAATAGATACATAAATGGAGATGAAACAGGATGCGTTACCACTCACACATTAGACCAGGTAGATTTTCACATTGGTAGATTATTAGTTCACACAGTAGAGATTCATAAGAAAGAATTTAACCCTTTCAATTTCTTTTCATGATTGGAAATATTGGGTTGACACCATTAACTTGTTTTTCTCCTCACTGAATAATTAGCTATAATTGAGAATCACAACAGAGGTTTTACAGCAATGTCTTTCAAGAGGCAGGTAAATACATTTATGACTGGAGATCCAATTATTGGTTTATGACAACGTTTTTCAAAGTGAAATAAAAGAGAAAACCACAGTAGAGTGTGTAACTCATGGTAAAGGTGAGTATTTTTTTTATAAATCATATGTATTGATTATATGTGAATATAACAAGGTAAATTGATCTCTTACAATGATCTTCAGTTAGAAAAAAAACCAAAGGGCTCTGCTTACATCCATTTATGCCCAGGGGGCCTAGGTAGAGTCACACAATGTATGATACATATTCTCTTCACCTGAAAGCAAAGGACCTTCTCTGTGACTGTGGTCTGATGCTTAAACAGTTTACACTGGTCATAAGATTATGACAATGAAGATTGATATATATGCATGTATATCAATGTATATATATATATCAATACATGTATTGATACTATACATGTATTGATATTATACATGTATACACATACCTATAAATATGTAATACTAGATCTTTTACAGAGTATTTACCTTTCAAATATCTTTCTATGAACCCCCTAAAACATACTAGGTGTGTCTGGCATCTACTGCATGCATAGGAAATAAATTCTAGAGGTAGTGAGTTACATGGGGCCACCCAACAAATCACTATAGGACCAGAACTAGAAGCCAGACCTTTTGACTTCTACTGTAGAATTCTTCATACTAGTATCTCTCAAATAGTGGTCACCTAAAGACTTATTCGGAGAGTTTTAAAAAATATAAAATTCTGGGTACTTTTAAGTTTTAAGGGATGTAAGAAGAAGAAAAACCCTTACATTTCTGGCTTACCATGTTTGAAGTGTGAATGAAAATGTAAACTAATACTTGTTCACTCATTGATTTTAAATATTCCTCAAAAATTTGTGTGGAAACATGGAATCATAAAACTGATTGAGAGATCTGTGTCTTAAATTGTGACACATTCTCAGAAGAGTGGTAACTAGGGTAATAGAAAAGTTAAGTACCACTCTAGGAATGGACTTATTCAAGGGATTATATAGGCTACAGAACATGTACCTTCTATATTCTGTAAGCAGAGCTTATTGCCACAGTCTGTGAGTTTGTCCAACTGAATTTAAGCAGCTGATGCTCTTTCTCTCACACCCAGCTTTCCTGCTTCCAGGGCTCAGCCTTTAATTCTTCATCTCCATGGTATTTTATAGTTTTAGAAACTGGGCACACATAAAAAACATGTGAGAATAAGGATTTTCTAGCAGTATTTTTTCTTTTGATTATACAGTAGAAAGATTGTCACAGACGTTCAGCTCTTTACTTACATTTGGTTTCTTCTGAAATCTCACTGCTAATTCAACTGCACATTTATCTATTAAAGTCACTTTAATTTTCTAATAAAGAACACACTTCAATGATTCCCTTCCTTATTATACCCATGCATCACAACTTCTCTATTGAAGTGCATGTTTACATAAAAACACCAAGTAGGGATTTTAATCTTGCTTTAGTTACTAATTTGGTGAGTGCTCTGACTTAAACTTTAAACTCAATATGCCTTAATTCCTTTATCTGAAAAATGAGATGTGTGCAATAAAGAGTTTTTAAAGGTCTCTTTTAGTTTTAAAAATCTGTGATCCTCAGATTAGGAACTAACAATTATATTCTGAAAGCTTACATTTGGCTCTTTTAAATTGTTTGCTTCCATATTATGTTGACTAAAGAAAGTATCAAAAGATACATAACAAGTAAGATAAATTGATAGTTTGACAGAGGAATGAATAGTTGAATGCATATGTGATAAAGCAAATATAGTAAAATATTAAATGGTAGGTGGAAGGTATACAAGCACTCACTAAAATTATTTTAATTTTTATCTATGTTTGAACATCTTTACAATAAATCATTAAAAATTCTATTGCTCATGTATATATATAATTTACTCCTTTAAAAATATATATATATATATAATTAAATCTTCTAAATGCTACACTACACACAAAGTCACATTTGGGACTCTTTAAAATAATTACATGCACATACTCTCTCCAAAGCATGTCTTTCCTGATTTGTCCAGAATGGTAGACTACAATTTTTATTTCTTAGACTTTGCTCTGTACTTCCAAGAGATCCGGAGGATTCCATGGTGATTTCAGAGCATGTCAAATTTATTGCAGCTGCAAAACACCTGGTTCAGGCAGCTCTCAGTGGCACTTTGAAACGTAGTCTGAATTGATTAAAAACTTGTGATAACTACAAACTTTATTTTAGGGTTTATGATGCTTGGAATAATATGGGAAATAATATGATATTATATTGCTTAGTGATTCCTAGCATTTAAAAAATTTTCATCCACCTCATTTGGGCTTGATTAATTTATGTTTCCTCATTTTTTTTAATGGCATATGCGTATCATTTAAGTTAAAGTGAACTAAATTAAATATTATTTTATGAATTGCAGCATTTTGTTTTCTGAGTAAGAAGGCAGAAAGAGAGGCAGGAGGGAAAGAAAGAGAAAGGGAGAGAGAGAAAGAGAGAGAGAGAGAGAGAGAGACATTCTCTGTACTATACATTGAATATTTTATAACTTTATCCTATGTAGTTTCCAGAGAACAGCCTTAGCTTGCTGCCTTGAAAATGGAGCTTTAGATGTAGTGGAAATGTTAGGGCTTTGCTGGTTTCAAGGCCTCCAAAGAGAAATGGCAGTGACACTACTTGAGCTGTGGACATAATAAAAGCTAGAAAGAGAGACTAGTCTGCAAAGCAGGAGTAGGAACGGCAAGGAGAATTAGTGGGAATACCCAGCACAAGTGAAAGCAGAGGCTGGGATATACAGTGTGACCCAGCAGAGGATGGCCACAACTGGAGAGCAGGAAAAATTAGCTAATACTGTGAGCCAGCTGAAAACACTTACTTATATTTCAGTGAAATAATCTTGGAGACATGCTTGAAATATTTGGAAGTTGTGGGAATTAAATATGTGGCAATATCAGGGGGGACGAACAGCCAGTGATACAAAACATATGCACATACACACACATACACACACACCCTACATGCACATGTGTCTATATTTCTAATACTTAAAATTAACTTTTTAAATCTGAAAATGTGTGAAACACGTAGGCCATTACTGGATAGGTCCTTAACTAAGGCTGAAACCTGTTCTTCAGTTTTGTCCTGTCTCTCCTATCTATTTTGTTTCTATGTTCTTCTGAGTCTTCGCCTAACACTTGTCTCTGGCTGTCCACACAAGACTATAATTCCTTGTTATAAAAATTATAAAGCTGATTTATCTTGCAGATAGTTCACCTTCTTCATACAGCCTCAAAGTTCGGGTGGACAAACATTATCTAAATGTTTCCTTGCTTTCCCTCTTGAATTTCCATTTGCTACTGCTCAGACACGTACATTGCAAAAACTAGAGAAGGTATGATATCCTTGAATGTCACACTGCCTGCTCCCAAAAAGTCTAATCTTACTGATGCCCTCTATTCAGTGGAAAAGGGTTACTACTTGTCTATGGCTTTAGAAGGTAAAAGTAACTTATTTGGAAGAAAGGTTCAAGATGGCACACTAGAGACAACTGGCACCCACCTCCTCCACAAAGAAGAACCAAATTAGATAAACAGTAGATTATTATGCTTTGAATAGCACATCTAGGAGAAAACCCTGGAAAGCAGTAGAAAAAGGAAATGCCTGAGGCATCAAAGAAGAGCTAAGCAAGGTAGCCTGCTTACCCGGGATTGGCTGAGAGCCTGGAGAGGCTCCCCAGTGCAGGGAAAGAGTGAGGGGTCCCCAGTGGTCCATATTCCCATCCTGGACTCCTGCAATTTAATCCATTGGAGATCCCCTCAACTCTCATGAGCCTTGAGGCTAGTACAGGGAGCTGCCTGCAGTGTTCATGAAAGCACTGCTCCAGAGGGTGAGCTCAACTGAGTTCTGAACATCTGCCTGAGACTCAAGCAGCTGCAGCATGATGCCATTTGTCATTCTGAGAGGCCAGCTACCACTAGACTATATCCTGACCTGGGGCCACATAGCCCGTGCTTTCTATATCCCTGGACCCTCAATGCTTACCCCTACAGCCACCCAGAAGACTTCAGCTGCACATTGCTGAATGAACCCAGCAGTATGGCAGAGTGGTATGGTTTGGCTGTGTCCCAACCAAAATTTCATGTTGAATTGTAGCTACCATAATTCCCATTTCTCATGGGAGTAACCCAGTGGGAGGGCAGTTGAGTCATGGGGGCAGTTCTCTTCCATGCTGTTTCCATTTTAGTAAGTCTCACAAAATCTGATGGTTTTATAAAGGGGAACACCCTTGCACATGCTGTCTTGCCTGCTGCCATGTAAGATATATCTTTGCTCCATTCACCTTCAGCCATGATTGTGAGGCCTCCCCAGTGATGGGGAACTATGTGTAAATTAAGACCTTTTTTCTTTATAAATTACTCAGTCTTGGGTATATCTTTATTAGTAGCATGAGAACAGACTAATACAGTAAACTGGTAACAGTAGAGTGGGCTGCTGCTATAAAGATATGTGAAAATGTGAAAGCAACTTTGGAACTAAGTAACAGGGAGAAGTTGGAACAATTCAGAGAGCTCAAAAGAAGACAGGAAGACATGGAAAGTTTGGCACTTCCTAGAGACTTGTTGAATGGTTTTGACCAAAATGCTGATAGTAATGTGGACAATAAAGTTAGGCTAAGTTGGTCTCAGATGGAGATGAAGAACTTGTTAGGAACTAGAATAAAGGTGACTCTTGCTTTGTTTTAGAAAACAAAATAGTGGCATTTTGCCCATGTCCTAGAGATTTGTGGAACTTTGAACTTGAGAGAGATGATTTAGGGCATCTGGCAGAAGAAATTTCTAAGCAGCAAAGCATTGAAGAGGTGACTTTCGTGCTGTTAAAAACATTCAGTTTTATGTATTCACAAAGATATGGTTTGGAATTGGAACTTAAGTTTAAAAGAGAAGCAGAAGCATAAAAGTTGAGAAAATTTGCAGTCTGATGATGTGATAGAAAAGAAAAACCAATTTTTCTGAGGAGAAATTCAAGCTGGCTGCAGAAATTTGCATAAGTAATGAGGAGCCAAATGTTAATCACCAAGACAATGGGAAAAATCTTTCAGGGCATGTCAGAGACCTTTGCAGCAGCCTCTCCCATCACAGGCCCAGAGGCCTAGAAAGAAGAAGTGGTTTTGTGGACTGAGTCCAGTCTACCTGCTGTGTGCAGCCTAGGAACTTGGTGCCTTGCATCTCACCCTCTCTGGCACTGGCTAAAACAAGCCAAGGTACAGCTCAGGTCATGGCTGCAGAGAGTGCAAGCCCCAAGCATTGGCAGCTTCCACATGATGTTGGGTCTGCAGATACACAGAAGTCAGGAATTGAGTTTTGGGAACCTCTGCCTAGATTTCAGAGGATGTATAAATACACCTGGATGTCCAGGCAGAGGTGTGTTTCAGGGACAGAGCCTTCATAGAGAACCTCTGTTAAAGCAGTGCAGAACGGAAATGTGGTGCACGAGTCACCACACAGAGTCCTCACTGGGGTACTGCTCGTGGAGCTGTGAGAAGAGGGCCACCATCTTACGGACCTCAGAATGGTAGATCCACTGACAGCTTGTACCATGTGCCTGGAAAAGCCAGACATTCAATGCCAACCTGTGAAGGCAGCCAGGAGGGGGACTGTACCTTGCAAAGCAGAGTTGCCCAAGATCAAGCAAACCCACCTCTTGCATCAGTGTGACCTGGATGTGAAACACAGAGTCAAAGGAGATCATATTGGAGCTTTAAGATTGACTGCCCCACTAGATTTTGTACTTGCCTGGGGCCTGTAGCCGCTTCGTTTTGGCCAGTGTATTGCATTTGGAATGGCTATATTTACTCAATGCTTGTATCCCCATTTTATCTAGGAAGTAATTAACTTGCTTTTGATTTTACAGGCTCCAATATGGAAGGGACTTGCCTTGTCTCATATGAGACTTTGGACTACCGACTTTTGAGTTAATGCTGAAATGAGTTAAGACGTTGGGGGACTGTTGGGAAAGCATGATTGTGTTTTGAAATGTGAGGACATGAGACTTGGGAGGCCAGGGGCTGAATGATATGGTTTGGCTGTGTCCCCACCCAAATCTCACCTTGAATTGTAGCTCCCATAATTCCCATCTGTTGTGGGAGGAAATTGAATCGTGAGGGCAGGTCTTTCCTGTGCTGTTCTCATGGTAGTACATAAATCACATGAAATATGATGGTTTTATAAAGAGGAGTTCCTCTGCACATACTCTCTTGCCTGCTGCCAGGTAATACATGCCTTTTTTTCTCCTTTCTATTCCACCATGATTGTAAGGCCTCCCCAGCCATGTGGAACTGTGAGTTCATTAAACTTCTTTTCTTTATAAATTACTCAATGCTAATAAAGGTATGTTTTTATTAGCAGTGTGAGAACAGACTAATATACAGGGTCTGTAGTACTCTAACCTGCACAGTCCCACACGCTGGGCAACGGGCAGCAGTGCACCAGCGAGGCTGCCCTCAGGACAAAGGGAGCCAAACTGTGTATTCCCCAGAGTCTGAAAACCACCTGTCTGGGGTTGCTCCCACTGACAGCAATGCTGCCACTCTTAAAAGCAGGATTGCCATACATTTGCATGTATCCCAAGGATGGACTTTCCCTGCCTGCCACCACAACTGTCACTGCTGCCACTCAAGCATGCTGCCTGGAGGCCTAGGGATTGTTCTGCCCTTGCAAACACAGCCTGATGCCATGGACACCATTAGGTGGACCTGAGGACAGGCCCACTCAACCTGGCACTGCATCTTCCAGTACCTGAGCATGCTGCCTGGGGACCTGAGAATCACCCTGTTGTCAGTTCTCACAGGCAAATGTGTGCATCACCAGATGACCTAACAATAGACCCAAAACACCCTAGCACCCAAGGACACCACCCAGAAGTGTCAGAATTGCCCTGCCATGTACACCATTGCCAGCATCTGTGCAGTCTTCATAAGGTCCTGAGATAAACCCACTCAGTCTGTTGCTACCACCACCATTAGTACCCACCCACATGTACCACCTAGTGTCCTGGAGACTGGCCTGCCCAGCCAGCTCAGCCACTGCTAAAACCAGCATTACTCTCTGGGGTACAAGGGTTGTCCTGCACTTACTGCCATTGCCCATGTCATGCACACTGCCCAAGGGCCTAAGGTTCTGCCTGTCCACCTAGGCCACTGCTGCCACTTCTGTCAGCTGAGCAAGTAGTCTGGAGGCTCAATAATTGGCCCACCTGGACCTGCTAACACCTGCATATGCTGCCTGGGGGCTAAAGGACCAGCATACTCAGCCCACTGTTGTCACCACTGGGACCAAGAACTAGCCCATTCAATGTCCCCATCCACAGCAAAGCCTCACCGCAGCCTCCACTAACAATTATAGCCTAAGGCACTGAGGAAATCACAGACAACACTGATGCTGCTTGAATTTGAAGCAATATGAAGACTGCACTACTGCATGCACACTATATCAAAGCTAAAGTGCCCTACCAATTAATTTATTATTACATCTTCAAGAAAAAATTCTCCCAAAATGGAAACAGTGACTGTTACACGAGAGGCACAAATATCAATGTAAGGACATGATAAAGAGGGGGGGAAAGGTAATATGAGATCTCCAAAGAAAAACAATAATTCTCCAGAAACAGATTCAAATGAAAAAGACATTTGTAAAATGCCTGAAAAAAACTTAAAATAATAATTTTAAAGAAGCTCATTGAGATACAGAAGAACAAAGATAAACAATAGAAGGAAATCAGAAAAAAATATTCAGGGTAAGAATGAGAAACTTACCAAAGAGATAACTATCATAAAAAGGAACCAAACAGAAATCCTAGAATTGAAAGCCAATGAATGAAATAAAAAATACAACTAGGAGCTTCAACAATAGCTTGAAACAACAGCTTCAGAACTTGAAGATAGGTATTTAAAATAACCCAGTCAAACAAAAAGAGCAAAAGAATAACAAAGAACAAAGAAAGCCTATCTCACATATGGGACACCACAAAAAGATCAAATAAATATATTATTATATTGCAGAAGGTAAAGAGAGAATGAAAGTGTTCAGAAACCTATTTAACAAAATAATAAATGAAAACTTCTCAAGTCTACCAAGAGATTTGCACATCCATATATACAAAGCCCAGCAATCCCCAAACAGATAAAATGCAAAAAGGTCTCCATAGTACATTATAGTCAAAATGTCAAAAAGTGAAAGACAAAGACAGATTCCTATAAACAGCAAGAGAAAAAAATCTAGTCAAAGATAAAGGAAACTTTATCAGACTAACAGCAGATTTTTCAGCCAAAGCCTTACAGTCCTGGAGAGAACGGGGTGATATATGTGAAGTGCTGAAAGGATGAAGTACTGATAGCCAAGAATACTACATCTAGCAAAGTTATTCTTCATAAGTGCAGGAAAATAATGTCTTTCCCAGGAAAAGAAAACTGAGGGAATTCATCAGCACTAGACTAGCCCTACCAGAAATGCTTAAGGGAGTCCTATACCTGGAAGTGAAAAGATAATATCTACCATCATGAAAACACACAAAAGTATAAAACTCATTGGTAGAGCAAACATATATGAGGAAGATAAAGGACTCAAATGTTACCATTACAGAGAACCATAAAATCACAGTGATAAACAGTAGGAGAGAAAGAAAGGAACAAAGAATATACAAAACAACCAGAAAACAATTAAGAATGTAACAGGGATAAGCTTTCACATAGCTAGAATAACCTTTTATGTAAACGAATTAAATTCCTCACTTAAAAAATTAGGACTGGCTGAATAGATTTTTTAATGACCCAAATTATATGCTGTCTACAAGAAACTCATATCACCTGTAAAGATATATGTAGAGAGAAAAAATGGATGAAAAAAGATATTCCATGGAAACGGAAACCAAAAACAGCAGGTGTTTTAGGTAAAAAAGACTTTAAGTCAAAAACAGTAAAAAGAGACAAAGAAGGTTATTATATAATGAAAAAGGGATCAATTCAGTAAGAGGATATAACAACCTGAAATAAATATGTATAAAATAATGAAGCACAGAGATATATAAAGCAACTATTATTTGATCTAAACAGAGAAATAGACTCCAATATAATAATAGCTGGGGATGTCAATATCATAGTCTGAGCGTTAGACAGATCATCTAGACAAAATATCAACAAAGAAACATTGGATTTAAACTGCACTTTAGACCAAATGGACCTAACAAAGACCTACAGAATTGTTTATCCCACAGCTACAAAATATACATTTTTCTTATCAGCAAATGAAATATTCTCCAGAATAGACCATATGTTAGGCCACAAAACATGTCTCAAAAAACTTCAAAAAACCAAAATCACACCAAGTATTTTACTCAGACAACAGCATAGTAAAACTAGAAATCAACAATAAGAGGAACTTTTGAAACTGTACAAATACATGGAAATTAAATAACATGCTTTTGAACAACCATTGGGTCAATTAAAAAATTAAGAAGAAATAAAAAAAACATTTATTGAAACAAATGAAAATGGAAACCCAACAACAAAAAAAAACCTGTGGAATACAGCAAAGGCAATGCTAAGAGGCAACTGTATAGCAATAAACGCCTACATCAAAGAAGTGAGCAGATTTCAAATAAATAATCTAATGACACATTTCAAGAGACTAGAAAAGCAAGAACAACTCAAACCCAAAATTAGTAGGCGGAAAGATCAATGTAGAACTGATTGAAATAGCATTTAAGCATTTAAAAAAAAAGGAAAGGATCAACAAAAAACAAGCTTTCTTAGAAAGGGTACTCAAAATAAATAAACTGCTAGACTAGTGAAGAAAAAAGAAGACCCAAATAAACAAAATCAGAAACAAAAAAAAGGAGACATTATCACTGATTTCACAGAAATAAAAAAGATTGTCAGGGACTATTATGCACAACTATATGCCAACAAACTGAAAAATATAAAGGAAACCTCTAAATACCTGGAAACATGCAATCTATAAAGACTGAATCAGGAAGAAATAAATAATCTGAACGGACAGAAAACAAGTAGCAATATTGAATCAGTAATAAAATACTCCCCAAAAGAAAAGCACAGGACTGGATACTAGCACTGCTGAATTTTACTAAGGAAGAACTATCATCAGTTCTCCTGAAACTATTGTAAAAAGCTGAGGAGAATAAAGTCTACCCTAACTTATTCTATAAAGCCAGAATTATCCTGAAACCAAATCCAGACTAGGACAATAGAAAAATAAAACTACAGGTTAATATCCCTGATGAAAATAGATACAAAAATTCTCAACAAAATATTAGTAAACTAACTCTACAGCACATCAAATAGGTAAAACACCATAATCAAGTGGGATTTATTCCATGGACACATGATTCAACATACGCAAATTAATCAATGTGATACATCACATCAACAGAATGAAAGAATAAAAACATATCCTTTCAACAGACGCAGAAAAAGCATTGGATAACATTCAAAATCCCTTCATGATAAAAACTCTTAAATAACTAGGCATGGAAATAATATGCCTCAAATAATAAATGCCATATACAACAAATTACCGGCTTACATTCTACTGAATGGAAAAAGGCTGAAAGCTTCTCCTCTAAGAGAGGAAAGGCTCTCTAAGCCTCCAGTCTCAGTTTCAGTTACTCTAAGGACTGGAACTACGATGCCCATTTTCACCACTTTTATTCAACACAGTACTTGAAGTCCTTGCCAAAGCAATCCGTCAAGAAATAAAAGGCATCTAAATTGGAAAAGAGTACTTCAAATTGTCTTTCTTTGCAAATATTATCTATTATATTTTAAAAAAACCAAAAGAATCCTCCAAGAAACTCTTGGATTTGATAAATGAATTCAGTAAAGTTACAAGATACAAAACCTGAATACAAATATCAGTAGCATTGCTACAAACCAGTAATGAAGTAGCTTGGGAAAAAACAACAACAAGAAGCCAATACCATTTGCCACAACTACACACACACACAATACACACACACACAAACACACCCACACACCCCTAGGAATAAATTTAACCAAAATGTTGAAAGACTTCTACAAAGGAAATTTAAAAACTGATGAAAAAAATTGAAGAACATACAAACAAATGAAAATATATCTCATGCTCATGGAATAATTCATAATACCCAAAGCAGTCTACATATTTAATGTAATTACTATCAATATACTAATGACATTCTTCACAGAAATAAAAAAAATCATAAAGTTTTTATGGAAGCGCGTGCGTGCGCGCACACACACACACACGCACACACACACACACAAGAGCCATAGCAATGATGAGCAAAAAGAATAAAGCTGGAGGCATTACAATGCCCGACTTCAGTATGTATTACAAGACTATAGTAACCATAATAGCATGGTATTGGTATAAAATTTGACACATAGACCAGTGGAACAGAATATAGAACCCCAAAATAAATCCCTGTATTTACAGTCAACTGATTTTAAACAAGGCACCAATAGCATATACTGGGAAAATGAAACCCTCTTCAATATATTGTGCTGGGACAACTGGACATCCATATGTAGAAGAATGAATCTGGATCCTCATCTCTCACCTAAATAAACTCAAAATGGATTAAAGACTTAAACATAAGACCCAGAACTCTAAAACTGCTAGATGAAAACAGAGGGGAAATTGTCCAGTACATTGGTCTAGACAGGATTTTGTGGCTAAGACCTGAAAAACACAGGCAGCAAAAAAACAGACAAATGGGCAAGTATAAACTAAAAATCTTCTGCACAGAAAAGGAAACAAAATAATGAAGAAACAATCTGTTGAATGAGAGAAAATATTTGAGAACTATTTATCCAATAAGAGACTAATATCCAGAAGATTCAAGGAAATCAAACTCAACAGGAAAAAAAAAATCCCATTAAAAAATGGGCAAAAGTCATAAACAGACATTTCTCAAAAGAAGATGTACATATGCTAACAGGTATATAAAAAATGCTCAACATCACTAATTATCAGGGAAGTAAAAATTAAAACCGCAATGAAATATCATCTTACCCCAGTCAGAATAGCTATTATAAAAAATACCAAAAAATCACAGTTGCTGGTGAGGATGTGGAGAAAATGGTACTTTTAAACTGTCAGTGAGAATGTAAATTAGCATAGCCTCTATGGACAACAGTATAGAGATTTCTCCAAAAAACTAAAAGCAGAACTACCATATAATCCAGCAACCTCACTACTGGCTAAAAATCCAAAGATGAGGAAATTAGTATATCAAGAGGATAACTCCACCCTTATGTTTATTGCAGCACCATTCACAATAGCAAAGATATGTAATTAATTTAATTTATCTATGTTCATCCATAGATAAATGAATAAAGAAAATGGGGTACTTATACATAGTGGAATGCTATTTGGCCATAAGAAAGAATGAAATCCTATTATTGGCAGTAACATGATTACAACTGAAGGTCATTATGTTACGTGAAATAAGCCAGGCACAGAAAGAGAAATGCTGCATGTTCCCACTCATGTGTAGTAGATAATAAAGTTGATCAAATGGAGGTAGAGAATAAAATCGTAGATGCCAGAAGCTGGGAAGGGTATGTGGGTGGGAGGAGGGGGATGAAGAGAGGTTGGTTAATGAGTACAAAAAAATAGTCAGACAGGAAGAATAAGTTCTACTGTTCGATAGTAGAGTGACTACAGTGAACAACAATGTACTGTATATTTCAAAACAGCTAAAAGCAAGGACTTGAAATGAGCCCCACACATAGAAATGATAAATGCATGAGGTGATGGATATCCTAAAAACCCCAATTTGATCGTTACAATTCTATGCATATAACAAAATATCACATGTATCCTGTAAATATCTATAAATCTTATGTATCAGTAAAAAAGCAACTTGCCTGGAACTGATTAATATTTTTTAAAAACAATTTATGTTCTTCCAGTCATACCATCTGCAGCTGATAAGTATCTATTTGCAAAAAAAAAGTCTCACTATGGCTTCGTTGTTAAAGAGTCATGACTACTATGCATATATAACATTTCTGTATATTTTGTCTTATTTGATCCTTACAATAACTGTTTAACAAAGGTAGATCACAGAGTATGTTATTTCCTATTTAGTTGAAGAGCAGAAAGTTCTGTGAATTTTCCAGGGTTACCTCAAATTTGTGACTTAGAGGTATTGGACTTTTAAAGATACGGGCAGCTAGTTCCGACTATCACCTACCTGCTGGTGAGACAGGCTACTGTCTATGGCTGAGAACTTTGATTGAAGGCTTGACAGGAAAATTAGTTATAACCACTGTTTGTTTGTTTGTTTGTTTGTTTTTACACTGCTATTTATATGGCGAAAGCTGAAAGCCTGATTTTTATGGCAAAAATAAAATAAAATAAAATAAGCTCATGCTTTGGGAATTCCTCTACTAATTGACTCAAGGCTTCACACTAGAAGTCATAAGAATGTTTGCCTGTGTTCCTAAGTGAGAACTCAGGAGAAAGGGAGTGGCTATGATATGGGTAATAATCACTTTTAATGCCAAAACTGAGGGACTGATATTCTCCTCAGTAGGACTCTCTTTTTGTTTTCCGTCTCAGAAAATGGTAATACTATTCTTTTATTGCTCAGGTCATGATTCTTAGAGATAGTCTTCACTCTTCACTTTGTTTTTATGCTCAACAACTAATTCATTAGCAAACTCTGACAACTGCATGCTGAAAATATATTCAGAGTCTTAAATTTTACTGCATTCATACTAAAATCTTGTCCAAGCCAAGAATTACTTAAATGACCTCTTAAATGATGTCCTTGTTTCACCTGATCTTCTTCACTGTGTTTCAGGCAGAGTAGCCAGAGGGATCATGTTAAAACAATGGTCAGATCCTGTTTTCTCCCTGTATGAAACCAGCAAATGACTTCCTATCTCACACAGAAGCCTAAATTCCAACAATGGCTGACAGCCTGTAGGTCATCTGTCTCTTCCATTTACCTATACAAACTCATCTCCTACAGCTCTTCATCGTACTCTTCACCAAGTGCAATGGCCTTCTCTCTGCCTCTAATAAGCCAATATGCTTCTGCCTTGGAGCTTTGGTACACATCGTTTCTTCTGTCTGTAACTCTGTTATCCCAGAGAGCTACATGGGTCACTCCCTCACTTTTATCAGTCCAGATTTTTACTCGAATATGACCTACTTAGCAAAACTTTCTTAGTCACCCGACATAAACTTGGATCTACAAGCACTCACTCCTGCTCTGCTTTTACTCCGTAACATTTATCATCACCTCACATATAGTTTATTACTTGTTTAGATTGTTTATTTTATGTCTTACCTAGTAAAATAGAAGTTGAATGAAGACAAAAATTCGGTCTGTAATTTTTACTGTTCTAGGCCCAGCACTCAACACAGTTCTTGTACATAGTTGGTGCTCGATAATTATTTGTTGAATGAATGAACTTGTTGAATGAGGAATTAATCTTCCTCATTTGGTGAATTAGAGTGTTTATTTTCCTAAGACTTTCAAAATGACAAGAAGCCAGATATCAAATGGACCAATCCTATCATTCATTGTCTTAGGTGCTGAGTAAAAGTTATGCCAAAGGTAGGCACAAAAGAAACAACAGAAATCTGGAAATTTGTGATAAAGGTAAAATACCATGTTAAATATTTTTTTTATCAATTTAGCCCTTAATAATTTGCCAAGAAATTTTATATGCATGTTAAATTTAAATTTACCACTCTAAGATTTTCAGGAAAAATAGATTATTTCCTTTTTGTAAATAAGAAAACTAAAATTTAGAGAAATTAGATAATTTGTCCAGAATCACACTATTAATACATAGCAGAGCTAAAATGAAGTCTTAGGAAACACTTATCTTGAGGCTGAATCAGCGTTTCTTTCATTTTTTCCCACACATATTTGAATGGCACATTTTAACATCATTGTTTTAGTGTCAGGAAAATTATAACTTTTTAAATCAAGACACAAAATGTCCTTAAAAAGATGAGTAGTTCTCACTGAGACCCATCACCCTGACTCTACGTAAGACACATCACTGGGACTCACAATGCGTGAATACATCTCAGTCCATGCGGGGCAAGCAGGTGTCTAGATGGGCAATGCCTGTTGGGAGCTCAGTGCCTGGAGCATGAGATTCAAACTGATGGGCAGATGCTCAGTGAAAAGACCATTAGTAAAAGGGATAGTCCACTTTTACCAGCTTCTTCTGTGAAAACAGTGCTAGAAAACGTGTGCCCCGGCTGTGTTGTGGATCTGGAGCCTATGGCCATTGATGAAATCCGAAATGGCCCATACCAACAGCTCTTCCACTCAGAGTAACTCATCACTGCAAAAGAGGATGCGCTCAACAACAATGCCCATGCTCCCTATACCATTGGCAACGAGATCAATGACTCAATGCTGGACTGGATCTGCAAGCCCTCTGACCAGTGCACAGGACTTCAGGACTTCCTGGTGTTCCACAGCTTTGGAGGGGACACTGGCTCTGACTTTACCTCACTTCTGATGGAGCAGCTCTCTGTTGACGATGGCCAAAAATCTAAGCTGTAATTTTCTATCTACTCACCCCTGCAGGTGTCTACAACTGTGGCTGACCCCTACAGTGCCATCCTGGCCACTCACTCACACCAACCTAGAGCACTCAAATTGTGCCTTCATGGTGGATGATGAAGCCATCTATGACAAATGCTGCCACAACCTGGACATTGAGTGCCCAACCTACATCAACCTCAACTGCCTCATTAGCAAAATAATCTCCTCCACCACACCTTCTCTGCACTTTGACAAGGCCCTCAACATGGACCTGACAGAATTTCAGATCGACCTGGTGGCCTGCACTCATATCTACGTCCCCAGGCCACCTATGTGCCAGTCATCTCTGCAGAGAAAGTGTACCACAGGAGCTGTTTTTGACAAGGATCACCAATGCCTACTTTGAGCCTGCCAGCCAGTTGTCAAAGTGTGATGGTATGGCAGTTTAGGGTATATGGCTTACTGATATGGCAAGTGTGTGGCCTACTGTCTGTTGTACCACAGAGATGTGCCCAAGGATGTCAATGCTGCCATTGCCACCTTCAAGACAAAGTGCAGCATTCAGTTTGTGAACTGCTGCTCCATATGCCTCAAGGTTGGTATCAACTACTGCCACCCACTGTGGTACCTGGGGGTGACCTGGCCAATGTACAGTGTGATGTGTGCATGCTGAGCAACACAACTGCCATTGCCAAGGCCTAGGCCCGCTTGGACCATGAGTTCAAGCTGGTGTATGCCAAGAGGGCGTTTGTACACTGGGACGTGGGCAAGGGCATGAAGGAGGGTGAGTTCTCCATGGCTCGGGGAGGATATGGCTTCCCTGGAGAAGGATTATGAGGAACATAATAGACACTGACTCCAATGAGGGCAACAATGAGGGAATAGAATAGAACAGCTGCCTGGAGCCTATTCATTATGTTTATTGAAAAATCCTTTGGAAATAAACAGTCTCCTTGCATGGTTAAAAATAAATAAATACGTAAATAAATAAGCATTTCATATCTTTAGCAACAGAACTTAATGCCCAAAAGGATATACATTTTAAAATATTTTGTTATTGGCATTGTTTTACACAAATAAAGCATAAGAAAATATGTAAATATTGCAAAGGATAACTGATGGGCCTTTTCTTTTTTTCATTTTGCTTTCAGGAATGTGTGGGCAAACAGCCTATCTCTAGTGGAAAAATGCAGACTATTGCTGTATTAATATCCACATGCAGAACATGAAAGCTGAAAATGAAGTCACTATAAAATTACACCAAACAACAGCTAAATTAAAGAAGCTGAGTATATAGCTCCATATATTCTCACTATAAAGAGAATGCTTTTGCAAATTGAAAATATATGAATAATTGTCATGAAGAAGTAATTGCTTTTAAAGATAAAATCATTGGAGGCTGGTTTTGTTCTCAAATTATTCAGAACTTTGTTGGTGCTTCTGAGGACCAGAGCTTAGCAATGTTTTTGAAGCTTTGCTCTTTTCCTATACCCCCAAATGTTGTTCATGTTTTTCCATTCTAAATAATCTGAGGAAAGCACTGTTGCTCCCCGTACGGATCAAATATTGAACAAATCTGAGTGGCTGGTGACAAACTTCTATATCCTCATAACTATAAAAATATGTGGAAGTAACACTTTATTACTTATCTTTCTGAATAAATGTTTAAAATATTTAATGGTGGTCTTTTGTTTTATTTAGGAGTTTATTTTTATACCCCAACATAATAAACAGTAGCAAATATAAAATACAGGGCATAGGAGGGAATCAGCATTTATTGTCAACTAATGACTATACACTTTGTATGCTTTTTTTTTTTTTTTTTAATTTTTAGACAGAGTTTCACTCTTGTTACCCAGGGTGGAGTACCACTCTTGTTACCCAGGGTGGAATACAATGGTGCAATCTTGGCTCACTGCAACCTCTGCCTCCCAGGTTCAAGCGATTCTCCTGCCTCATCCCCCCAAGTAGTTGGGATTACAAGCATGCACCACCACACCTGGATAATTTTTTATATTTTTTAGTAGAGACAGGGTTTCTCCATGTTGGTCAGGCTGGTCTCAAACTTTTCACCTCAGGTGATCCACCCACCTCAGCCTCCTAAAGTGCTGGGATTACAGGTGTGAGTCACCGCGCCCGGCCTGGTATGTATTATTTTATAATTCAAATAATACTTTAATGTGGGTATTAATATCTGTATTTTACAGGTGAGGAACATGATATTCAGAAATTAAGTTTACATAGTTACTAAGGAACAGATACAGGGTTTGAACTTCATTTTATCTCCAGAGTGAATGATCTTCCAAATATACCCTTTTTGATCCCATAGTGCTTAGAAGATATGATCTTCCAACAACTTAGGAATGGGTGAAACCCCTAAAGACATCTTGGCAAATGACTGTTCAGAAAAACAAATCTTATGACCAAAAACTTATTAATTTGAGGGCCATAATATATTGTTAAAGCTAAAATAATTAACAATTTCTTATGTATATCTAGTCTAATTTCATCTCTGCCAGTTCCAATCTATCATTTGAGGTCATACACAACAATAACTCTTCTAATTAATTGCCTTTCAGCTAACTGAAGAGAGCTATTTCCCCCAGTTTTCTCTTCTTTAGGTTAAGAATTCATTACAATTCATTTCAAGTAATTCCTTAGCAAATAAACTGCCAATTGATTATTATCTATGACTGGATAGAAATTCTGATAGGAACTCTAAGAGGAACTCAGAAACAATTTTAATGTTAAACATTTAATCTCCATTTCACCGATGAAAGAACTGAAGCCCCGATCAACTAAGTAAATTTTAAATTAATGTTAGGCTATCTTTTCTCTAAGAGTAACAGTCTATGACTGATTTATCTGGGTGTGTTTAATGGAAAAGTGAAGATCAGTGAATTCACATAGTGAAGATCAATGAATACCTTCTGAATAAAGGTTTCTATTAATAACCATGACAGACACTTTGAAATAAATATTATAATTCTAGATTGTGTTTTCCCACTGTTTCCTAGGGCTGCTGTAACAAATTTCCACAAACTTGGGTGGCTTAAAACAACAGAAATTTCTTCTCACAGTTCTGGAGTCTAGAGGTCATAAATCAAGGTGTAGGCAGAGTCATACCCCCTCCTAAACTTCTAGGGTAGGATCCTTCCTTATTTCTTCCACATTCTGTTGGCCCCAGTGTTCTTGGCTTGTGGATGCAGCACTTCAATCTCAGGGCACATCATCACTGGTGTTATCCCCTCATGTGTCTGTCTCTGTGTCTCTTCACTATGACATCAACCATATTGGATAAGGGCCCATTCTACTTTAGTATGACCTCACTGAACTAATCATATCTGCAGCAACCCTATTTCCAAATAAGGTCACATTCTGAAGTACCAGAGTTAGGACTTCAATATATTTGTACTGGAGAAGACGCCAAAATTAAACCTTTTCAGTCAAAAGTTGACTACATCTATTTCTCCAAATCATTTTTCCTGAAACTGAATTAAGCGTGTCTGTGTGAATGTGTGCATATGTGCATTAACCTGATAGAACATTTTTACCTTTCCTCAGAGTCAAGTGGTCCACACTCTCCCAAATAGGAGAACCTAAAATATATAAATCACAACAGTACTAGATAATGTAATGAATGTTGGCAAGGACAGATCCCCATGACTTACTCATTAATTTTCCAACTTTAACTCTTACTGTTATAGGGGCCTGTGTTCCTTAAAACTTTCAATTTCAGTGCACATCTAGAGCCTATGATTTATTTCATTCTGTGCTTTGTAACTTTTCAACCACTTTTCCTTTTTTCATGATATCTGTCTCATTACTCATTTCCTCATAGTCATAAGTTCAGCTTTGCAAATAATAGTTAGATTTGTGATAATCAAACCTATAATGGAATTTAATGCTTGACACTGAGCCAGTGTTATGTTTCATTCATCAAATATTTGGTTGGGCTTATTATGTTCTATTTAGACATTGTACCAGGAAATAAAGATACAAAAGATTTTTTTTTAATACTGTTCCTTTGACCTCAGGAGCTCATAATTCATGCAGCATTTAAAACACTTTATTGTACATATAAATCATCTGGAAATCATGGTTAAAATGCAAATTCTGATTCAGTAGGTGGGGAGGGAGATTCTGAGATTCTAGGCATCCAATTAGTTACCAGATGATGCCTATGCTGCTGGTCTGTAGACTGTATTTTATATAGCAGAGGTTGGTACAGTCTTTCTCAACCAGACCTGGAAGAGAACTAGGTTCTAATGTCCTAATAGTATATTTTCTGTAATGAATTAATTTTATTTGTGTGCCTAGAATGGTGTGTGATATGTACCATCCTTAAGAGAACTGTGAAAATAGTGATTAAATCTTTTTTTTTCCTTCTGTGCTTAAGTGGAAACTCATATCAATTAGGATTAAATTCAGGTTTAACCAACCAAAAGTCTGTGCAATGATTTAGATACACAAGAATTATGTATCTTAACAGAGAGAAACAGGGGTTAGCAGTCCAGTACTCTAGAGAACTATGGTTTTTTTCCCTCTTCCGTTGTTCTCAGTGTGTACAGGCCAGGTTTTGTGCATGTTGTCTCAGGTGGTGACACGGCTGCTACTTTGGAAGCTCATATCCACTATCCAGGCTGAAGTAGGAAGAAGTGGGAAGAGAAAAACCAAAGGAGAGTACCACTGCAAACCACTTTTAAAAAATGTTTCTGAGCAGGTAAGCCCGGTGATTTCTACTCAATCTTTTAGCATAGAGCTGGGTCACATGGTCAGGTCACTGATAGCTGGAAGTGCATGTGGAACCTGAGTATTTAAACCCTATCTGTGGAACTTTCACAGTAGAAGATGAGAAAGCAGCTGTAAATGGTTCTGGAATCGACAATCCAGAGCTATGAGTTAACCACACTCATGGAATTGGTATGCCAAAAGCTAAACAGGAATTACCCATGCTAAAATGTACAACAATAATGTAAAGCAGAAATTCTTTATAAATGTCCAAACTTTTTAGAACTTCAAAGTTATAATTTCAGGCACTGCCTATTCTGATTAGATACAGGTTTGGTTGTGTCTGAGATGTCTACCCAATGCAAGTAGAAGTGTGTTTCTCCTCTTGGTTTCCCGGGGTAATTTTCTTAGTTCTGCAAAAATTTTTTTATGTAGAAATAATACCTTAATGCATACATGAACACGTATATTTCACTTTTTACCTACAAAATATCAAAATCTTATGTAAGAACATGAAGTTGTAAATAATCTTAATATCGTAAGTTCACTGTAGACAAACTACTTGGAATATATTATTTATTATTTTTATTTTTATTTTTTTGGGACAGAGTCTTGCTCTGTCGCCCAGGCTGGAGTGCAGTGGTACAATCTAGGCTCGCTGCAACCTTCGCCTCCCAGGTTCAAGTGATTCTCGTGCCTCAGCCTCTTGAGTAGCTGGGATTGCAGGTGTGTGTTACCACACCCAGTTAATTTTTGTATTGACAGGGTTTCACCATGCTGGCCAGGCTGATCTCAAACTCTTGAACTCAAGTGATCCGCCCACCTCAGCCTCCCAAAGTGCTGGAATTATAGGCGTGAGCCACTGTGCCCAGCCTGGAGTAGATTATTTAAATATAGTTTTTCTTTTCCATTTAAAAATCAAGTTTTGATATTTATAGCTAGTTGTCTATTTGACTTTAAAAGTTCACAAAATAATAATATCAATATATAATCTACCATGTCTTAAATTATATATTTTAATACCATTTACCGTTTTAATCACCAGTTGAGGTCCTTGTTTTCTATTTTCCTAATGAAAAAACTGAAGTTCAAAGAAATTAAGTAACTCCTGAATATCACAGTTATAAAATGTCAGAGCTTGATTTGAAGTTACTTGGTTTGAAACTTTCCAATGCCCCTCTCTCTTAGAAGGCATGTGTGGAATTTTCTCTTACTTGGCTTACTAATTACCTTCATGAAATTCATGATATATAGCAAGGACCCATTATTTGTGTGCATTCACTTTTGAAATTACACCTGATTTTAACTACTAAAATATGAGCGAGGGTTATTTGTTGGAAATAAGAAATGTATATATTTCTTAACACTGTTATTAGTAATAAAAATTAAAGAAAAAAGAAAAGAGCGGAGGCGTTAGGTAAGTAAACAGAGATGTGGGTGACGTGTAAAGAAGAAAACTCAAATTATAAATGAATTCCCATTTCTGTGATATATAAGTAAAATACCATTTTACTTTAAAGAGTAACTAGGACATTAGGACTAAGTAAAATTGAGCCATCAGCAGTTCAAGCATTTTAGATAGTAAATGAAATAAAATATTTAAATTCACATTTAAAAATTAAAATTTTTGGTGGTTTTAGGTACAGACATGGAGGAAATCTGAACAATCTGATTATACAGAAAATCTAAATTTTCCATATTTACAAATTTACCTCTATAGTATAATTACTCTTATAATTGAAACAAATTTTTAAAAAACTAAATACTTTCTTCTTTCATTCCATTCCACAAAGAATCATCAAGCACCTACTGTATTCCGGTCCTTGAACCAGGGGCTAAGGCTGTACTGAGATATACATGCTCCTAATCCTACCCTAAGAATTCAGTCTAGTGAGTCACAAGATGAGAAAACAATTCAAGCACAGTGTGATAAATTCATGAGGCCACTAGGGGAGCAAACAGGAAATCACTTATTTATATCACTTTCAAATAATTAATAACCTACAAAATTAGTAACCCATTTTTTAGAAGTCCATTCCAAATGAATAAAACATCAGATTTGAAGTCTATAAATGGATAAAGTCTAGTTTTCCTGAAAACTTTCCACTTCAAAATGAATCACACTGGAAGAATACAGACACTGAGACCAACCTCAAATGAGTCAAAAAATGCCTCATTTAAAAAAAGAAAAGGAAAAGAAGAAGGAAGTTTTGGTAGTTAAGAGAAAGGATAAACAGTATGTGGTTTCAAAGTTCTTCTACTTTAGAAGCGAGCATAAGAAAGGACATAAAAATTGGAGATATATATATATACAGTTAAATGAGCAGGAAGTTTGGCAGGCAGAATCTAAGAAGTGAGGAGGCGACTGATTGCCCCTGGGAGTTGGCAGGAAGCACACAGGCTGAGGATAGGAATTAGAAGTATTTGATAGCTCAGAGGAAATCATGGCACAGAGAAAGAAACAGTGTAAACACAAGGGTCACGAAATAAAGGCAGAGCGCTTGGCTCCCTGGTGGATGCAGGCAGGAACAGAGGCCGTAATCCAATAACCAAGACTACAAAGCACCTCCATCACCGAACCAGCGGCCTTGGCAGGAAGCATAGATCATACCATTATGTCCTCATTTCTCTCCTCTGTCAGGAACAGACTTTATGACTAAACTTCAGATAGAAGACATTATAGGAAGAAAAATTGTGGGGCACAGTTTTAGAAAAAGAAGAAAGATTGCCTTGAGCCTGGTTCACCCAATAACCTTTATGCTACAGATCAGGTTTTGAAGTTAATGGTATTTATTTAGGCTTTTCAGGATTGGAACCTGTGATGTGAATTTTGATATCAATATCTAAAAAATAGATTGAGGCTTTTGATTTTTTTTAAATTAAAAACTGATTATCAGAAATCGCTGTACAGTAAAGCTAATGAAGCTAAACATCAGGTCCCTCACTTCAATTTGGTCTTACAAGGCCCTGTGCTAAATTTGGCATTTGTAAGTTTACTTCCTTTTCAATTTGTATAAAGAATATCCTTTATAGAGAAATTGTTACAAATGCTCTATTTGGCTCATTTTGTCATTATTGGCAGATTTTGTGGATGGGAACATTTTTTGCCAGGTCAACGTAACCCAAATTTCTACATTCAAAGTGAAAAGGACATGAAATTTCAACTACATTTCTAGAGGAATGAAAAGTATATTTTAATGCATTGCATAAAGAAAATTTGATTCATGAATCAATTTTGGAATGCTGCAAAATGAAATTCAGCAGGAATGTATAATTCAGTTGCTCAGATACATAAGGAGAACTGTGATTGGTATTTGTTGGCCTCTGATGTTTTGGCATTGTATTACCTGGAAAAATCTAATTTCATGTATAAGCAAATATAACGTGAAAGAAATAATTTTGTAAATCAGATTAAAAATCCTTACTTTGATTCTTATGCTACCTTTTATTTTAATCTAAATGAATTTGATATCTCATTTGATTAAATATTCTATTACATAAGATGCTTTGGGCTGCAGCTAATAGAACACACAGGTAAAATGACATACATTATAAAGGATTTTATGATTTCACGTAATAGGGTGCCAGACAGGGCTAGACGGGTCAGTAATGGAACGATGGCTTAGTGATGCCATTGTTATTTTTTCATCTGAATTCCTCCCTATCATCAGCATTGCCACCCCTCATGATCTCAATTTAGCTGCGATAGTTCCATGAGGCAAGGCAGACACTACCAACCCAGTGAAGGAAAAAAGAGGTGACTTCTTTTGAGTCTCTGCTTCTTTTAGTAGGAAAGCATTAACCCAAAGCCTCCTTCCACTGGGGTCCCTGTTGGTCAGTGTTGGTTGTATGTCTTGCCATAGCTGCCAGCTTTCCCAGTAGGCTGTGCCTGGCATTTCCAGCCTCTAACAAGGCAGGTGGGCTTGGTAAGGAGAGTCAGGAGAGCTGGGGGATGTAGGGAAAGCAACCAAAGATTGCCACAATTTGCCTTTATTAAGAGGAAAAATTAGTTATTCATTTGCTAAATATTGGTTTGATGGGGTGAGATCTTTATTTTTTCCAGTCTTTTGGGAATATTCTTCAGCTTGCCAACACCTCTGTGTTTTCCCCATCTGAAGATTGTATGTTTTATTTCACCATCTAGCAGCTTAAATGGCCACAAATCTTTTTCCAGATTTGTCTGAAATGTTCAGACTTTTTATACTGATGAAAGTTCCTTTGACCTACAGTCTTTGGCCAAGCTATAACAGATCGACTGAAGTGTGATTTTTATATCCCACTGTAGGCCAAGACAGCATGCCACTGGTTACACAGCACAGGATGCTAACCATTTTACATACAATTGCCTGGGCACAGGCCAGGACAATTGACAATTCCTGTCTCTAGTTCAAATGCTAAGCTGCTTCTAGGTCACAGGAGGTCAGAGGATGTTCCCAAAGGACTTTCCTGTTTAGACTTATTGGAGAATATCAGACAAGCTCCAACTCCAGTTTAGGAGTTTAGCTGGTATCTCCAAAGTCTCATGTATATTCAAAATGTTTGGGCACTGCTCTTGCACCAACAGGTGAAGGTCTAGCTCTACCTCTTACTTCCTCTAGAAAACTTTCCACCAGCACAGCAGGCTTCACTCAACCAACTTCTTCTAAGATTATATAATACTTTGCGTCTGTATTACTCATTCCGCACTTAATCCTATAACACCCAGCAACATCTTTTTTCAGTTATTTGATACTCGAGAACTTTTTGTGCACTTTCCCTAACTACATAATAAACACTTTCAGATCAAAGACCATATTGTTCCATTTCTCATCACGCTTACTAAGTACCTCATTGTCCAGCATAACAAATACATTTATTGAATGAGTGAGTGTAGGTTGTAGTAAGAGATAACGTAAGAAAAATGCTCTACAGAATAACACAATATCATGCAGACAAACTACTAAGAAAAACTCAAAAACAATATAGAAACAATAAGTTATTGCATATCTGATCAGTTACTGTGCTAGGCAGGGATACAGCGGTGTGCAAAAGTGAGCAAGGCCTCTGCTTCTGAGGAACTTAAAATCCAGTGACAAAGAACTATAATGAATAAACAATCATGAGTAAAATGTAGAAATTAAAACTGTGATAAGTGCTATGAGGGAAAGGAGTCTGTACTGTATGCTGTACAGTGGGACCTAACCTAACCTGTGGGTGAGGAATGACTTTCCTGAGCAAGTACCATTTGATTTGACTCCTGCAGTATGAGAAGAAGATAATTGGGTTTAGATAAGGTTTTCACATGCAAATGTAAAGTTGTCACTGGAATCATGAGCAAGGTTGATGATGGTAGAAAATGAAGCTGAGAAAAAGGTGTGACAGAGAGAGCTAACTGTCCATCAAAATCTGTTTTCATTTTCAGAGTAACAGCATGTAGCTGCCCATCCAGAGACTACATTTCCCAGTCTCCTTTGCATCCAATGTGGCCATGTGACTGGTTTCTCTCCAAAGAAATGTGAGTATAAGTGATGTCCCCACAACCTAGAGAGGATTTCAAGGCATCAGGTATATTTCCTCTACAGACTCATTCTCCATTCTGTGAGCTCTAATGGTGAGAGCAGTGTGATGCTGGAAGCTGTTATAATCAAAAAGGTTGCACCACTTTCAGCCTGGGATGCTCAGTGACATCATACACAGGATCCTCTGCCAACCTGGAGGCCTTGTCCTGGATTGTTACATTAGAGAGGCATAAACTTTCATCTTTAAATCACTGAATTTTGGAGAGGTTTTTGCTAAATTTGCTTATCCTAAATAATACTAGGGAGTTTGGTCTTTGTGCAAAAAAAATGAGAAATGACTTAAAGATTTTAAATTGAGAGATATGTGATCAAATCAATATTTTGAAAAGATTCCTCTGCAAAGTTGAAGTTACATTGGCGAGTGGTGGGAGGGAGGGTAAGAGAGAAGTAGGGGAAAAAATCAACAGCAAAGCTTTGCAGAAGTCCAGGTATGAAAAGTCTGGGGCAGTGAAAACAGAGAAGTGGATGGACTCAGGAGGTCTAAGGTGATACTGATAGAATCAGGTAACACATTGAATGGGAAAAGTTGAGAGGGAGGTATCTACAAAGACTGCTACTTTTTTTGGCTCTGAGTACTGGGCAATTGGTGAGGGTATGTTCTCAGAAGGGAAACACAGACGAAGATCCCGAGTTAAAATCTGAACATATGCACAAATAGATGTTGTTATCATGTACGAAGTGCACCCTCTCCTTTCACAAAAATGAAAGGAGAGTGGCGCAGCCTTTAGGAGGTGTCCCTCTGAGCAGTGTACTAGAGTGGTTAAAGTACTGAAACCGGGTCATATCAGCTCCTTAACTAACCAGCTGGCTCATCTAGGATGATTGTTTAACTTTTGGTTCTTCAATTTTTATCTGCAAAATAGGGAAAATAATAGTATCTGCTGCATAGGTTTATAATGAAGACAAATGAAAGTCTGGCTTGGTCACTGAATTCCAACTGAGTGCTAATGACCCAATTTCTTGACACTCACACTCAGCAAGCTTGATTTGAGCCCTGATTTTTAGATTAACACAAATTCTTAGCCCTTTCATACAGGGCTCCACATTTAAGTCCCATGATATAGATAATGTTCTTCCATAGTCACCTGAGTCTGAGTCTTACTTAACCTGTTTCTATCAATTCTAAACCTAATATCCCCTCTACAAATACTTTATCTAATTTCTTCGCTCTTTCAACTTGGTTAACTTTCATAAATATTTAATTCTTTTAGTTAGTTAGTCTCTTCTTAAATGAATCCATAGTTGTTCCAATCTTCTTCTTGCAAGCAGCTTTCAAGAAGAGAAACACAGTATCTCATTCCCTATCGTTCATCCCATTATCTTTCTATCTGCATAGAATTAGTCTCACCTTACATTCCTTTCAGCATGATTAAGAGAGAAGAAGAAAGAAAGAAAAAGAAAGCAACTAAGGGGGAAAAGCAATATATGCTATTATAGAAGCAAGCTTTTCATTAAAGTTATTCCCCTAAATCCAAACAGTTCAATGCTTCATGAACATTGTAATATAATATTTTAGGGCTATTTACAGGAAAATGTTTTGAATTATCGATTGTGTTCCCCACAAAGCAATTCTCCACTTTTTCTTGGGAAAAAAGTTTTTTTGCTGAAATTATATGTCCTAATGCAGATTTCACCTTTGTGACATATAATGTCACTTTTTTTTATTCACTGCATTCTTATTTTATACCCATATGAACTTTTAAAGGTATATATTCATGTAAGTAATATAATACAATTAAATGATAGTAAAATTTCAGGGAGTTTCTAGAGAAGGCAGATGGAGCAGAACAGGATCCAAGTAGTTTTGATTATTTGGCTGAATATCCCCCTAATATCAGAATAATATCACACCTTCATAGCACAGGAATATGTACTGATAAGTAAATAATTTTTTATTTTTCTTTGCAGAAATATTCTACGGGCACCTTTCTTTTTTGAAGGATATACTTGCAGAATTTAAGCATGCCAAATTCACTCACTCCCTAACTCCTTTTATTCATTTATGTAATGATTCATCCATCCATTTGTATTACCTTAAGTAAAATGCTATGCAGAGTGGGGTTCAAAATATGTGAGATATCTCCCTATTTTGAGGACTTTAAAAGCATGTATAAATATATATAAAAGTATATATAAAAATATTTTGAGAATCCATGACATGTCAAATCCTGTACACATCACTCTACTAAGATAAATAGTATTTTCCCCCATTTTCTGGAGGAAGAATCTGAGACTCAGAGAAGTTAAATAATTTATACAACCTCACCCAACTACTACTAAGCAGCAGAGTCAGGATTTAATGAAGCCATCTTGGTCTCATTCTATGTTCATTTTTATTTTCTAAACATAGTTCATTAGTGGCTAGATCTAAATCTCCAATGCAACATAAGTTTTCAGATTCAGATAGAAGTGCACATCTATATTAGACTCTGAATGAGATTTTGGTGACCACCTTATAGGAGTAAAAAAATCACCCTGGGCACACACTCAGGAAAGGGCTGTTTCCTATATGTCAGAAAAAGCTTTAATTAGAAGTATTTACTGCAGGCTCCTTGCTTTCTATTCTCCTTACGGAGGAAACACAACTACCACACAGCATTTGTATCTCTTGGAGAAAAGCAAAGATTAGAAGCTTCTCCTAGTTCAACAGAAAAGGAAATAAGAAGCCAAAGACATCGACTGGCAGAAATTCAAATGAGAGGGAAAGTTATGTTAAGCGATATAGCAAGAGGATGTTAAATTACAGAGAAATGCTTTTTTGTGTTTATTTTTTAACAACTGAGATACAGATTTAAGAGAATAAAACATTTCCAGTTATTTAAATGTCCTTGGTGCACAGCCTCCTTCTCCATAGAGATGATAGACTCTAGCCCCTTTCAAGTTCAAATACTTTTCATCTCTTGACTTCATTTTTTGCTTAATTGTGTCTTTGAGAAAAGACCAGAGAATTCTGGAGTTTCACAATAGTATCTAGGTGGTGGTGTTGCTACACTGATGTTTACCCATTGCGGTGACACATTTCCTCACCCATCATAAGGGTCATGGCCAACACTGCTACAACAAATGATAAGTTAACTAGAGGAAAGCATACCAAATTTATTAAATCATAATTTTACATGACACAGGAACCTTCAGAACAAAGGCTCAAAGATACAAAGAAAACTGCCCATTTTTATGTTTAGACTTGATGAAGAATGGATAGCTAAATCTGACTGGACAAACAGAATACGATCTAATAGTAATATACTGAGTGGTAAAACCCAGAAAGGCCTGTTTGGATTTTTCTTGGCTTCTTTGTATAGCATTTTTTCCTCCTGGGTATGGGTATGGATCAGGAGCCTTTCTATCCAACAAGGTAGGTCAGAGGATTTCTTTATGGCCAGCTCTTAACAGAAAGGTAGGGAAAGATTGCAGTAATATTTTAGGTTTTATTGCTGGCCTTGAGAAAATGGGGTTCAGTTTCTATTGCCTAGAGAAAGAGGAATTCTAGTTTCTATGGCTTGCCTAGAGGGGAAAATGAGGGACAAGGGCTAGGAGGGCAGGAGAAAGTCAGAGGGAACTGTTTCTGAAGCCTTCCCTCTGGGGTTTTGTTTTCTGAGCCCCAACATTCCATAACAGTTGGTTATTAGAAATCAAAAGCCAGGTGTCAAGCTTATGGTATTTGTCTATTGAACAAACAAGTTCATACTAAAAAACTTAATTCTTGTAACTTTAGATTGTGAAGCTCAAACAAATACATCTAAAAGTCTGAATTTCAAAATTCTCACCTTGGGTTAATAAGCTTGAATGTAGGCAAGGATGTTATTTTAAACATGCATGCAGTTTGCAATGCCAAGTAGTCTTCAATTTTTTAAATATTCCAGTGTTGCAGAATATTCGTCATCTGAGAGAGGGGCCATGACTTTGAATTTCATGTCTCCAAGCCAAATTTTACAAAGGCCCCTCATTAGCTCATTGCCCTATGTAATACCCACAATCTCTCCCTATAGACTTATTACATTTCAGAGTACAGCAAGGACCACAGAGTCTGCCTAAAACATTTGAAAGAGAAGAAAATCATTTAATTGGGATTGATATCTCACATCCATAAGACTTTGATTTAGTCTTATAAAGCCTTTCTTCTCCCAACCAATTTCATTATTTTGCTTCTATTTATCATCCAACTGAATCTTATTATTTTTTAAGGAAAACATCCTGAAATGAAATTACTGAGTCAAAGAACTCACACTTTACATTATGATACATATTCTCAAACTTACCTCTAGAAAGCTAAGTATGCAAAGTTATACCCTAAACAACTTGATATGAGTATGTTTATCTCCCTAAATTCTGCCTGTCCACCAAGCACAGTGGCTCACGCCTGTAATGCCAACTCTTAGGGAGGCAGAGGTGGGAGGATAGCTTGAGCCTCAGGAGTTCAAGACCTGCCTGGGCGATATAGCAAGACTCTGTTCTCCACAAAAAAAAAAAAAAAAAAAAAAAAAGAAAGAGAGAAAAAAAAAATTCTGCCTATCCACAGATATTCTGAATAGTATTTCTCCTTCTAATGACTAGTTTTCTCCATCCTTTTCTTATATTTTTATTAGAGGAGTCCACATTTTTCTTATTTATTTTTAGAAATCCTTGATATAAGATTAATTAGTTCTCTGTCACATGTTGCAAGTGTTTTCTATTTTGTTGCTTGCATTTCCACTTTGTTTATAAATATGCTATATAGGTGTTAATATTTATGTTATTCAAAGCTATCATTTTTTTCTTAAGTATTTTCTCTTTCTGACTTTGATATATATTTAGAAAGTATTTTCTTATCTTCATGAATGTAAAAAAAAATACTTCACCCATATTTCCTTTGACTTATTTTATGATTTTATGGGTGTTAGGATAGAATAATTGTTAAAAGCATTGACATACGCACATTTGGATCTGAATTCTGCTCTACATTTTAAGGTGTGGGAATTCAAACACATTACTTTATACCTAAAATGTGGAAGATGATTGCTGTATCTTCTTGTGAGGGCATTAAAGGAATAACATCTATAGACTATTTAATGGCTCAGCATATTACAAGTGCTCTATAGGAAGATATTTTAGTATTATTATCCTTTATATTTGAAATTTTAATTCACCTGAGATATATTTTCAATGACAATACAGAGACATCTTTTCAGAAACAAAATATTTTTTCATCATAATTTTTTTCTGACACCAACCTATGTTCTTTAGAATAAAGTCTTAATTCTTACGTTAGCACTAACATTGTTCATAATCTTGCTTTGATAGGAATGCCCAGTCCAGGTCTCCTGCAGCTCCTTACTCCCATTTTATTCTCTCATTACACAGAATAATTGACTTCCTCCTGGACAAGACTTCCATTTTGACCTTTTTGTCAAACTCTTCACTCTGGGGTTTTGTTTTCTGAGCCCCAACATCCTATAGCAGTTGGTTATTAGAAATCAGGAAGCCAGGTGTCAAGCTTACGGTATTTGTCTACTGAACAAACAAGTTCATACTAAAAGACTTAATTCTTGTAACCTAAAATTGTGAGGCTCAAATGAATGCATTTTAGAAACTCTTGATATAAGATTAATTAGGTCTCTGTCACATGTTGCAAGCATAGAATTTAGAAATTCTGACCTTGGGTTAATAAGCTTAAATGTAGACAAGGACAATATTTTAAACATGTGTGTAGCTTTGCAATCCCAAGTAGTCTTCAACTTTTTAGCACTCCAGTGCTGCAGAATATACTTCATCTGAAAAGAGGGCCATAACTTCTCAAAATGATTTCCCTAGAATTCTTTCCTTTATTCCCTGAACATGTTAAAATCATCATTTGAGGCCCAAATCAAGACTAGCCTTCTTGATGGAACTTTCCATTGTCCCTCTTTTCCATCAGGATTACTCACTCCCTCCTCTGGTTTCCATGGAATGTTTGCCCCTTGCTTAGCTCTTATACTATACATGGGCATCACTATCCCCCACTAGATCATAAATATTTTGTTGGAAAATATTCTGTTGTGCTTTTCAAACTTTCCTGCTCAGTGTCTGACACACAAAGTAGGAATGAAAAATATTTGTCAACTTCAATATACAATTCCTGCTTTATTTAAATACACCAACCACAATACTCAGAGATAGCTTTCTTATAGGAAACATGTTGTATAAATCTGTGTCTAAAATTACATGTGTATATAATTATTCTATGTAAATATTGGCTAATTACATAGGACACCTTGGTAGATTACATTTATCAATTGATGGCATCAATCATGGATAATGTTTTCGGTAATGTTACTATGACTTTTGGGTTACAGAAAATCAAGAGGTTTAACACTTTTAGAAACAGGTGCATTTTGTAAAAATTTTAAGTTGGCAAAAGCTTTGAGATATATAGAAAATGAATGCTGAGCTATAGTTGTAGGAATTTAGACTTGTTGGTCTTGTGTTCAGACCACTGCGCCACTTCCACTATGGGTACATTGAGATCTAAGATGAACTATAACTGGTCTGCAGAAAAATCCAATTAAATTAACATTTAATGAACACCACTCTGTGCCCAGGCATTATCATGTAGGTTACTTTTTTTTTTTTTTTTTTTTTTACCTGTACTTTCTGTGATGCTTGCCTGGAAGATACTAAATTTTTTTTTTTTCAAATAAAGGGATTCCAGGGAAAAATACACTTCAGATGCAACATATCCTGATTTCTCCTCTGAGAAGCTTACAATATCCTGAGCACAGTAAGGGTTCTGAGAAGTCCAGCAGCTTATAGAACAATAATTTAACTCATTATCCCCCAAATTTATTTGAAAATTGAACTTTTTTCTTTCTAGCACCTACATATTAGCTAGATTGGGAAAGCCTGATAGAGATTATTTTCATTAATCTTTCTAGCAATTTTGTCAACAAGTATTGAACTGAAACTCCTGCTTTAAAAATAAAGAAATGGAAAGCTTGACAAATGTCACCTGGCTATGACAGAATAGAACCTATTTCTCCTCACTCCTATTCTGAGAGACTTTATGCTCCAGGTACCTCCTGCAAAGTCTTAAATCACTGTGGCAATTTTCTCATCTAAGAAAACAGGATGTGGCTCTGGAAATTCTCAAATACACTTTTCCAGTCTTTTATTCCACCTGGAATAACCCCATCAACACTCCATCATGGTGGCATCACCTTTTTATATTCTCATTTTCCCAACATCATGCTAGAGTCTTGTATTCTCCATGAGGCCTTACCATAGCAACTTAATCATTTATTTTATCCAAAATCTTATGGAATTCTCTGAGTTATTTATTTTGGCAGGTATTAGATATTGCCTCATATTATATAACTAATTCATGTATATCTTCCCTATTTCTCTAATATCAGACAGTTTGTCTTAATCTTTGTGTTTATCTGTTACCATCACCAAACACTCTTGTTGAATAATTCAACAAGTACTTATTGAATAAATGAATGAATCCATGCAGAGGGAAATGACTAAGTAAATGTTGAAATTGTGGACATGTGACATGAACAAAGTATCTTGAATATGTACCTGTTTAATATTTCAATTATTAGTATTTTCACAAAGTGGGGACAGTAGTGTTCACTGGTAGGGAGCATGGACTTTTTACTAGATCAGTAGGTCTTACACTTTAGTATTTATCAGAATTCCCTATGGAGCTTGTTACAACACAGATTGCTGAGTTCACTCTTTAATGCTGAGTTTCTGATTCAGTAGGTCTGGGATGGGGCCTGAGAATTTTATTTCTAACAAATTTCCAGATGATGCCAATGCTGCCAGTCCAAAGTTCATATTTCAAGAACAACTAAGCAAGGATAAATTTGATTAGTTCAGCAGCTGAACTTGCTCCTTTTAGCTGTCTGACTGAGAAAGGCTCTTAAATACTTAGCCTTAGTCTCATTATTTTATAAATGAGCTTAATATACTTAAGTTGCAGAGTTATGATGATATCATATATTAGAACAAACCAGACATAAAAAAGCCACTATTACATATGCGATTGCTTGCTTTCCTCCCTGCTGAGGAAGTAGCTGAGAGTGTTTCATACTGCAGTCATTCCTTTTTCTTGTCTCCATAAGTTCTCAGAATTTTACACTATACTACTCATTTATAAATGTGCCCAAGTCCAGCAGCATTTGCCTTGGAACGAAGATATTGAATAACAGAAGCAATAACACAGACCTCAGGCACAGAATTCATTACTCACAGCCAACAGCAGTTCTTAGTTCAGACTACAGTCAGTTCCAGTTACAAATATCCCTTGCCCAAGCACAGTCTTCTGCTTCAAAACAACTCAGACACTGACTGCTTTTTGTTTTATCTCCTCATGTAGCAGCGATAGTGCTTAAAGTTATCCTCAATCTGATGCCATTCTGTCTCACTCCATCAAAAGGCACAAAGGAGGCCTATGATGGCTTTATTACGGCATCCTTTCAATAGACCCTTTGCTTGGGAAAGAATGGAGCTAAGCTTAACTGATACTGCCTCACTTAGGAACTTGACCATTAGCAAAATTAATTGTGAAAGAGAAACTATAGTAGTTTTAAAATTCTCTGATGAGAGATTTCTCTTAATTTTAAGTGGTTGGATTACATGAATATATGCCTCCTTTTAAGCCTGTATTGTCAAAATGTTCTCCTTTAAAGTTAAAAAAAAAACCCTCCTATTTTGTTGGGCTTTTTTACTGTCTAAATTATTAAATGAATTATCTATGTTTGACTCATTCACTTCTGACAATCAAAGACTGTATTCACTCCGTTCCCAGTCAGATACTGAGGTTGAGCCTAAGATCTGAGTCATAATCATGCACTTTAAAGCTCAATGCCATTTTATTTTCTACATTCACAGAAAGCCAAAACTGGAAATGTCCATGAGGATTAAGTAGCCTTGCCTGGCATTAAGTCTTTCAGGCTCCCTGAGGAGGGGTTAGAAAAGTGACAGAAAGGACTTGGGGCTCCTGCCATGTAATACAGCATTTCTGAAAGTCAGGTGTGACCTCCCTACTGCTCTTGGAGAGACATTTCACTCCCTGCTTGGGAAAATGAATTACTCCCACTTGGTTTAACTTTCTGAGAACTTTTCTCCTCAAGTTTCTGGCAATTCTATCCCCACTCATCAGCACGACAACGGGTCTGAGTAAGTTTGAATCACTGTCAGTGATAGATGAGTGGGCTTATATTTTGGTGACTTTGTTTCTACACTTCGGCATACAGCTTCTTTTCATCCAAGAAGTAAAACAAACCATGGAGAACATGAAGAGAAAAACCTTTTGTTTCTCATCTGACACCAGATGGATCACCCCAGTCTCTGCCAGTAGCAAGATTGGTAGAATATGAGAAAGGGGAATAGGGATCACTCAGACCTTTTTCTCTGCTACTGGGCAGCCAGTGCTTACTAGAGGAAATAATAAAATCATATGTATTGATTCATTACAGATAAATGCTCTCTAATTTAAACTAAGCCTTCTAGGCCAGTGAGTAATCATTTAGCTTCTGTTGAATCATAATTTTATTTTCTATTTCAGCTATTTTAAACTGTCTTTACTCCTAATATTTCTAAGCCTAGCCAAAACCTTTCAAATCACTAAATAATGTTTCCTCTAATTTATCAAGATTATTAAGACTATTTGAAAGAAGTCTTCTCAGCTTTCCTTGTTATTATTCCTGTGCTTTATAGTCACCCTCTCTTTCTGCATTATTTTGGTCCATTTGGGCTGTTATACAAAAATGTCATAAACTGTGTGGCTTATAAACAACAGACATTTATTTCTCACAGTTCTGGAGGCTGGGAAGTCCAACATCATGGCAGATTCACTGTTTGGAGAGCACTTTCTCATTCATAGATGGTCCCTTCTTGCTGTGCCCTTGTGTAGTGGAAGGGCCAAAGCAACTCTCTGGGATCTCTTAGAAAAGGCCCTAATCCCATTCAGGAGGGCTCATCATTTATGACATAACCACTTCCTAAGGCAGTGCCTCCTAATACCGTCACTTTGGAGATCAGAACTTTAGCATATGAATTTGGGGGACACACAAACATTCAGGCCATAGCATGCATATCCAACAGACTTTTGAGGACAGCATTCTCATTTTCCTTCCCATGCCTCTGTGTGCTGTCAATCCAGCCTTCTCACACTTTCTTCTTGACTAATTTATTATCCTGATTTGCTTTGTCCTTCTTTTTCTTTGCTCTTTACATTCCCATTTTTGCTTGGGAAAGAATCCAGCTGAGCTTACGTGCTGATGCCTTACCTAGGAACTTGATCATTAGCAAAAGTACTGTGAAAGTGAAGCTATAGTAGTTTTTACTCATGACCATATCTAACTATCAGTCTTAAAATAACTTTCCCCCTTACTTACCTCTCTCTCAAGCTCTTCTCCAGTATCTCTGCTTTCTTCCATGTCTAAAACTGATTTACAATGTGGCTTCTGCCCCCATTACTGTTTGATAACTGGCATGTTTTTCAGACTTCACCCTCTTACTCTCTGCTGAATTTAGCCATGTAAGCTCCTTGCTTAAAAAAAATATTTACCATTTTAGCATTTATTATTGCTTACAAATTTTCATCTCTCTTCTTTTGTCTCATTAATTTATTCTTATTCAACATTCTCATTTCCTAAATGCAAGTATTCCCTTAAGATTCTATCCTAATCTCTGTTTTTGCCTTTCTTCACTTCTTCCTTTGATGAGCTCATTTATCCTCATTTTTTGAGCTATTTCTACTGGGCAAATAACAATCAACCTCTCTGGCACTCCTATCTGTTTAAATTCATACCTCATCAGCTACTTTAACTCACAATTTTGTTAAACAAATTACATCTTTTATGAGCAACATCTTTTCTTGGCTTCTAGTTTTGATCATTCAATACTATTTTTCTGTTTATGTCATTATTTCTCTACTAGAAAGTAAGTTACCTGAGGAATAGCATTTTCATCCCTCAATCCTAACAACTAAAATAATGCTATTGTGTGGTCATCATGACATAAATATATGCCAAATTAATGACTGAAAAAAAAAAATTCTGATTCTCTAGGCTTGAAAATGTTCAGCCATTTTGACTCTTTTATTCCACTATGCACTAATCAAAATGGCAGCCAAGTTGCTTGAGTTTACTTTTACAGCATCTTTTCTGTCTATATTTTGAATGCAGTTATTTTGGTGGTTGAAATTTTTTATTCACTCTCACATAGCCCCTTGTTTTAGCCTCATAATTGGTCTTCTCAAAGGTCAGAAAAAATTTCTTCCTCTTCTCAAATTCTCTCATGCACTTAAGATAATTATCACCTGTATTAGATAGCATAGCTATAGCTTGTACTTTATAATAGTTCTCTAAATTGCACTCCCCTGAAAGCAGTTTTATCAAGATAATCTCTTTATCTCTCAGAAAACTTAATGTATGTTTTTTTCTTCATTTTTATTTTTACAACAAATGGTGGATGAGAAGATGCCAATGAGTAAACACTACTGGCAGAGTAAACTTCTTATGGCACAATTATAATTTAGTCACTTTCTTACAGTTAGGAACTTTAGTGGTTCTTCATTGCCTCCTAAATTAAATTCAAACTCCTCAATCAATAATTTAACCTCTCTCTTCCATTCTATAATATGGTCCAAAACTATCTTGCCAAGCTATGCCTCTTTCCTCTCTTATACCTCCTGTACTCTAACCATTCTGGGCTACTTCTCCAATTACAATCCTCATTTTGCTCAGATTGTTCCCCTAAATAACCTCATCTTTACCTCTGCTTGCTAAATCCTGTCTATTCTTCCAGATTTATCTTCAAAAGTTCAGTATTTTGGAAGCAAAGATGAAACAGGTAAGAGTGAGAAGATAAGAAAAATAAAGAAATTGAGGACTTATTTCCTTTGATTTATCCTTTGCCAAACTCTTGCCTAAATCATTTGAAATTCCTATCACTTTTCTACTCTTTACTGTGGACCCATAGCTAGCTTTTAGCCTATACTGTGTTTAAAATAGTCTAGTCTAGTCAAAATTCTGTAGCCAGTATCATTACATATGGGTCTAGGTTTCTTCAATCTTTAGTCAGTTACAATTTTGTAGGAGAGATTGGCAAGTAAAAACTAAAATGTAGTCTGCATCAGTGAACAAATGTATAAATTGGGATTGGAAGAATAGGATACACATCTGGAAAATCTTTTTCTCATAAAATTTTATGTCCAATTTTCTTCCTATATAATTTTCTTGATTTTCTTTTTTATAAAAAGCAAACAATATCTTCAGTCCCTGGATGCTGTCAGCAGCATGAATTATTATCTTATCAATGAATTTTATCAATGTTAATATTGTAAATAAATTTTTACATAAATATAGGCAGTATCTTCTGCTCCAAGGTTGTAAGAGACATACTCAGGACATTGTTTCTGCATCACAGATACTGATTTTATAGGATATGGTCTCAGAGTCCACTGGAAGCCCTATAATACATTAATCAATAGTTATTTGTAAGTGACCACCCAAGCATGGCCCTAGGCGGGAAAAAGTCAGTTGCAAAGAGGTAGACTTTTTTTAGTGTTTACAACTGAAATTTTAATTCACAGTCCTACTCAGTATCTGCTGTGATCAAAGCTCTGCATGCCAGTTCTCTGCTCAGAAAACTGTTAATTAACACCTCTTCACAAGTAGAGGTGATTCTGATTTTCTATAAAGAAAAATATAGGTCATTCTGATTTTCCTTCTGTTTCATTCATTCTTCTGTCTTACGACCTTCCTGGCACAGACAAGTAGGATCAAAAGCTGTACCAGTTAGTTAACTTCCATACCACCCTTAAGTCTGCCCAGATATTTATGTCTCTGCCTGCCAGACAAGAATTTGCTTTCTACTTCACCCAAGAGTACATTCTATTATGTATTAGAGCTACAAGGATGTAAGCTGACATTCTAGGTAAGATGCTAAACAATGTCAGAGAAATACTATGAAGCATCCTATTGAGAAAACCATATGCTTATTAAACATTAGAACAGCACAGGCAAGCCAAATATGCCCAAGTAGGAGAGAGGGTGAGTGACTGAGGAAAGAGAGAAGTAAAAACCAAATGACTTAGAACCAATTAGTTATCTAAAGCTAATAAAAATACAACAGCCCAGGTGAATGTTTGGTGATAATGTAAAAGGTGCAAAGCTATGTGTAAACCTAGAGCTTCTCCCATTCAAATCCCATTCAAGTTTTCTTAAAGTAATCCCATTTATTTTCATGTGTTTGACTTTGAGCATAGTTGGCTCGCTTTCATTCATTTATAGAAGAGGCCTTCATAATGAACACTGTACTATGACGACTAATCTGAGAAAGAAAAAGGGGCCACTGGCTTAGCAATGCCTGCCAGATGGCGACTGGGGCACAAACACCTCCAGGCATCACAAGGGAATAAAAATAATACTTTATTGCAGGTAATAATACCACCTAAAGAATGTAATTTATGACTAACAGATTTGAGAATAACTTAGCGTTCTAGTATGGATGCCTATTCGCCATTAACTGAGACCTAAATAAATAAAAATCAACTGACTCATGAGGGGAAATAAATGACATTTAAATCTATTCTTCTAAAATGAGAGGAAGGCATTCCTAGATTATGGTTAGCCCTTTTGTGCATCAGAAAAATAGCCTGTAAACTCCTCTGATGAAGCTCTGAATAACTCAAATGAATAGAGTCTCAGTTCAATTTGAAATTAAATTACCATTTACAGTTTTGCTGGCATCTGTGCTATGCTGGTCTTTTGACAAGTGTGTGTTTATTTATTTATTTATTTAATGGCTGTACTATACATCACGTCACACAATCAAATCTTTCTCCACCTCTGCAATATAGCACTGTTGCTGTCTACATTTATTGTGATGTAAAGCTATCCAGGTCTTATCAAGACAGGGTAGGGCTATTTTAACTCAAAGCCTAGTTGAAGTGGTGCTTAAAACATATGACAATAATTTTTTTTTTCATATATGTAAAACCAGCAAAGAAAATGTTTAAGGATAAATTACTCAATTTCAGTCTTGCCTTGCTGTTTTGTTCTGTACTTTAAAAATAGATTTTTCTTTTCTACTTTGATTAACTACAAACAAAATAAAAATAAGAATAAAAATATTAGGAAACATTAATGTCTTCAAACAGATAACAATTTTTTTTTTTTAGCTTTTCTTCATTCTAATTTTTATGGGAGCAATTTGGGGATAAAACTATAAAGATATTGCTGAAAAATACCAGTATCAAATATTAACAAAATTCCTAATCTGTTCTGCAAATGTGTTCACCTTTGGTAAGTCACTTTACTCTGTTTATAGTTCAACGTCATCTAAGTATATTACTTCTGGCTTCCACCTACTGAGTATGCCAGCATGAGTAATGAAAGTATTGGTTTAAGAATGCTCACTGGAATGTCTACACTTGCAAAACTAAAGGTTCCTGCAGCCTCATCTTTTGTGTATTTGCAGCTGAGTCCATAAACAGATCAGAGGGCCTAGAAAGAGGTCAAAATACTCTTCTGATATTGTATCCAGTTTGCACATTAAGTTTGTCCAAATGTCTCAGCAGGCTTTGAGGCTCCCGATGAGATTTTTGCTTCTCTGTGACTATCTTTATGTCACAATATAAAAAGATAATTATACCTCTCAATGAGCATAGCATTTTCTCATTCGCATGCCTATTTGCCAGTTTCATAGAATGAATTTGTCAAGCTGGTAAACTAATATAGAAAGAAGTAGAACACTTGAATTATATATTAAAGTTCATTCCTTACTTCATAGAGGAGGAAATTGAGAGCTAAGAGGTTCTGTGATTTGCTTTTTGTTTATGTCAAAACCAGAATTGGAGTATATGTACCTTAATTTTTTGTCCAAATTTACTTTCATCTTCTCTTTCTTTTTCATCTTGTTTATGCTATTGTGATTTAATTTATTAGCCACTCTTTTTATTAGCAGCAAGAACATGTTCATTGTGAAACAGTATTTATTAAAAACATGGTTTATATTTCAGTCCAATCAGTCAAGCATGTCTGAGTAATTCAAGGTACAAATAAGGCAATTACTTATTCAAAGAAACAAAACCAACTGTTTTCTATCCCTAGGGAAATAGTTGTTTTTTAAAAAATAACCAATTGCATTTAATTCCAGAAAAAAAACTAAAAATATGACAAGCATATAAGAAGGAAAAAGTATGCATAATCTACCTTTTAGGAAAAAAAAAACAAGTTTGTGAAACTACTAAACTTTGCTTAGAGGAGAAACACTGCATGGCTTTCTTCATTTATGAGCATTTAAAACATATATGGTGTATTAGCTTCTACAGATGCCATAACAAATGACCATAAATTCAGTGGTTAAACAGCAGAAATTTATTATCTTACAGTTTTGAAGTCCAGCAATCCAGAATGAGTCTTGCTGCGCTAAAGTCAAGGGCAGGGCTACATTCCTGGGTGGAATTTATTTCCTTGTCCTCCCCAGGTTAGTCTTGAGAATATCTACATTCCTCCATTTGTGGCCCCCTTCCTCCATCTTTAAAGTTAGTGGAGTTCTGGAATCACATCACTCAGACATTTTATGTAGTCACATTTTCCTCTGACTCTGACTCCTCTTCTGCCTCCCTCTTCCACTCTAAAGACCCTTGTGATTACATTGGTCTTCCCCAAATAATCCAGTATTATTTTACCTAGTTAAGATGAGCTTAATTCCATCTGCAAACTAGATTCATTTTTGACATCGATATGGTTTTGCTCTGTCCCCACCCAAATCTCATCTTGAATTGTAGTTCCCATAATCCCCATGTGTTGTGGGAAGGACCCAGTGGGAGGTAATTGAATCATGAGGGCAGTTTCCTCCATCTTGTTCTTGTGATAGAGAGTAAGTGCTCATGAGTCCTGATGGTTTTATAAGGGGCTTCCCGCTTCACTCAGTTTTCATTCTTCTCTCCCCTGCCACCATGAGGTATACACTCCTAGAAGGATGTGTTTGGCACTCTCTCTGCTATGATTGTTAAGTTTCCTGAGGCTTCCGCAGCCATGCTGAACTATGAGTCAATTAAACCTCTTTCCTTTATAAATTACCCAGTTATGGGTATGTCTTTATTAGTAGCATGAGAATAGACTAATATAGACATGTAACATAAGAAATTCATAGCTTGTGGGGATTAGGACATGGACCCCTTTGGTGGGGATCATTATTCTGTCTACCAGAAAATAGGGTTCATGGATCAGAGGGGCATAAAATAAACATTCTTAAGACTATAAGTTCTCAAGTTTGAAAGACACTATTTCAGTTCATGAAAATCTAATAAGAATTTATAAATTGGCAAATATATTATTTTCCTAGGGCTAGTGTAACTTTCACTAATTTGGTAGCTTAAAACAACATAAATAAATTTTATCATAATTCTAGATGCCAGAGTGCTGAAATCAGGGTGGTGACTCGGCTGCACTCTTTCTGAAGACACTTGGGGAGAATCCTTCTTTCTTTCAGTGTCCTCAGGCATTTCTTGACTTGTGGTTGCATAATTTCAATTTCTGCTTCCATCTTGATGTAACCTTCTCGTCTCTGTATGTCAGTACCTTCTGTGTTTCTTCTAAGGAGATCTGTAATAGAATTTAGGGCCCATCTGGTAATCCAGGATGATTTCATCTTGAGATTCTTAACTTAATTATGTTTACAAAGGCTCCTTTTCCAACGAAGGTCACATTAATAGGTTCTGAGACATGACTGTATCTTTTGGGGGCCCACTATTCAATCCACTACAGAAAGTGATATTATATGTTCGAATGCAGGCAGGTCAATCTGACCACAATATGTAGTTGTCTTAAATGAACAGTGAATAGTGACAGGGGTCACCAAGCTATTGCAATGTTTCAGGCAATGATAGCATGAAATAATTCTGTGGTGTAGAACATGATGAAGAGGAAGGCCTGTATCTAAGATATATTTATGAGGTAAAAAGCTGCATGACTTGAGGACCAGTCCTATTCCAGAAGTGTTCATTTCCTTTGGACATTTTTATTTCTTCATTTATTCTATGAAAGGCATTCACGAATCCCTTAGTCCACTGCAAATGACAGCAGAGAGAATGTGTGTGGACAACTGAACAGCATGTAAAAAGTGTCAGCAAAGACTCAGGGATCAAACACCACCAAAACCACTCAATTTTATTTAAGCAATAGAAAAAGACTTCTGAGACTGAAGTTCTTTCTGTATTCTATGTCATATCATATTTCCATTAGTAGACATATCTTGCATAAATCCATTACTTTTAAAAAATGTACATCATCCTTTTGTTGTTATAAAGGCAATACATGCAGATTAAGAAAAATTTGGTAAATACCAAAAGATTAAAAAACTTAGAATCACTGATGTTACAACCACCCAAAATAAACCAGTATTTTTATCTATAAAAATAAGAAAAGAAATCCCTATCTGTTTTCCAGTGTATTACTGCATCAGGCAAAATAGCTGTAGAAATAGCATCAAATAGAGAGAAAATATTCGCAATGATTTGAATCAAACTTTAACTATCAGGACATATGTGAAATACAAGATAGAGCACCTCCCATGGAAAGTCTAAAATAAGGACATCATCTACAGTAGCTAGAACTTAGTTTGAATTTTCACCATAATTGAATAGGTTTCAAATGGCTTGAGTTAGGATTACGGTCAAGTGAGGTGTGTTACTTTGACTTGAAATCCCTGTCACACCTTAAAAGCTAAGTCATCACCTTCCAGAGGCAGAAATTGATATGTAATTGAGTAGGGCACATATTGTTTATCAGGAAGACACCTACCATTTAAAGCCATGGAGAGAATAAAGGTTTAAATAAAACATTAGTTTAAAATATATTCTTGCTTAATTCCCCTGCTTTTGAATGTGGCTGAGCTTAGTGACTCATTCTGATGAACAGAGTGCAGAGAGAAAAAAAAAGTGACTCTATAATAGGGAAACCAGAAAATACCATCTTAACCAAGTGATCAAAGTTAATGATACTAGTAATAAATCTGGTTTATTTTATGTATCCTTTGACATAACCCAATCGGAAGAGTACTTCTCATTTGTAGTAGCCTTCCAAAAAAATGAAAATCCCAGTATAATCGTATGAAATCATCAGGCAAACCTAAATTGAGAAGCATTCAACAAAATACAAGAAGAGTACTCTTCAAGAAAAGTGTCAAGGTTATGAAAAGGAAGAAAACAGTAAAACTGTCAAAATTGGAGAAGACAAGGGATATATGACAACTAAATGGAATACAATATGGTGGAACAGACAAAAGACATTAGAGGGGAAACTGGGGAATTCAAATAAAATATGTAGCATATATTTTAGTGCTTCACAATAATTTCTTATTTTCAATAAACACATCATGGTTATGAGAGATATCAACATTACAATATATAAGAACTATCTGCATTATATTTACAACTCTTCTGTCAATCTAAAATTGTATCAAAATAGAAAAATTTTAAGCTGTTTTTCTAAAAGACAACTTAATGTCAGGTGTACATGGATGATAGAGTATAGAATTTATTTATTTAAAATGTAATTTTTTTGGTTCTCCCAGGAAATTCTAGATAGGGTAGCTCATTTTGATATATTTTCTTTAATATGTATACATGGATTTTTATTTTTCTTTTTTCAACATATTGAGAATGTTTTCATTTTATGAAATGTTTATTAAAATTTCACTTTGATAGCAGGAAAATATTCTACTATTTAAATATTAAGTTATTTAATTCTATTTCCTTTGATGAGTATTCAGGCTATTTCAGTGTTTGATTGTACATGGAATTAGATAAACTTCATTCTTTGCTATGACTTATTGGGAAGCAACAGCCTAACAGAGAAGTGATGCTACTATTTCAGGCATATTACCTTGAAGGTTTATGAAGACCAAGACATAAAGAGAAACAACCAGCTAAGTCAGATGAAAAGAGGCATGCCACTGTCACCGTTACAGATATTTAAATATTGCTGAGCAGAGACCTATTTTTTAAAACAAACAAAATAGTTTACAAGGGACAGGAAAGACTCTGTATCTGCAGGAAATCTTTTGGGAGTGGAGTAAAAGGAAAGAATACACTGGTAATGTGTCATAGTATGAAAACTGTGAAGCTCTATTTTGCCAAGTGACCTTATCTATACCTAACATCTGCTTTTAATATCAGCTATGATTCATATAGCTCTTCAGAATGTTTTACATATAATCTATTTTAAATTAATTGACTTTATTTTGAAGCACTTTTATACTGACAGAAAAATTGAGCAGAAAGCACACAGAGTTCCCATATACTTTCTTTACTCCTGTTCAAAGTTGTTGGTACTACTGACACCTTGCTTTAATATGGTACATTTGTTACAATTCATGAACCAACTATTGATACATTATTATTAACTAACATTTGTAGTTGGCATTAGACTTAAGGCTTTGTGTTGCACAGTTCTATAGGTTTTGACAAGTATATTATTCATTTTTTTGCCCCAGGAAGGTTTATCAAATGTTTTGCCTATGAAAACACCAGAAATATATTTAAATTTACAACAATAATGAAAAACCTCCTAGTATTCAATCAGTTAAACTGTGGAAAAGATTTTCATTAATTATAAAACTGAACAAGCTGGATTGAGCAGCACAATATCATACAGGCTTTGCCAGGGGAACAATACCACTGCAGCAGCCAGGAAGTCTGGGATAACCTTGAAAGAATGACTCTACCCTCTAGAAAATCCAGACAAATAAGAAAGTAGAAAAAACTAAGTAAAGTTTGATAAGGAAAATGAGGAATGAGATAATTAAAGGAGTATAATCTATAAATTTAATATTATGAAATAACTTTCCAAACTAATATAAGAATATAATTTAACAAATACTGTTCCAATTGGTTATCTGTTAACATAAAAACAAATCTTTTTTTCTATATAAACAATAAATTTAGATTAAGTAATTGTTTTAAAATAGTTGAACTATGAAACAATAAGAAAGCAAATTTTTACAAACTCTTTTTTGGATATGGTGTTTCGCTCTCATTGCCCAGGCTGGCATGCAATGGTACGATCTTTGCTCACCGCAACCTCCCGGTTCAAGCAATTCCCCTGCCTCAGGCTCCCAAGTAGCTGGGATTACAAGGAATGCACCACCACAGCCAGCTAATTTTGTATTTTTAGTAGAGATAGGGTTTCTCCATGTTGGTTAGGCTGGTCTTGAACTCCCAACCTCAGGTGAACCACCTGCCTTGGCCTCCCAAAGTGCTGAGATTACAGGGGCAGCCACTGCACCCATCAACAAACTCTTTCTTTCAAAAGTAGAAGAGAACAATTCTCAACTCATTACATGAAGCCAGTATTATCCTGATACCAAAGCCAGATAATGATATCATAAGAAAACTACAGGCCACTATCTTTTATGAATACAGACAACCAAATATTCAACAAAATACTGGTACATACAATGTAACATTTTGTGTAAAGGATTATATATATGTACACATGGATGTAGAATGTGAAAGATAGACAATGGAGACACAGAAGAGTGGGGGCAGAATGGGGATGGATGATGAGAAATTACTTAATTGGTACAATTATGTTATTTGAGTGATGGATATACTAAAAGCCAAGACTTCATCACTACACAATATATCCATGTAACAAAATTGCACTTGTGTCTGCTTAAATTTACAGAAATTTTTTAAAAGAAAAAAATAAAGGATTATACACCATGACCAATTTGAGATTTGTTCCAGGAAAGCAAAGTTGGTTTAATATCTGAAAATCAAGGAGTGTAATATACCACAGCAACAGAATAAAAGATAGTAAATATTTAAATCAGAATCCCATTAAGACAACATTTCACATCCACTGGGATAACTATAATAATTTTAAAATAATAATAATGTTGTCAAAGGTGTGTAGAAATTAGAGACATCTTTCACTGGTTGTAGAAATGTAAAACAGTGCAGCTGCTCTAAAAATCAGTCTAGCGGGTCCTCAAATGATTAAACATGGAGGTACCATATGATCCAGACATTCTACTCCCCACATACCCAAAAGAACTGAAAACATATATTCCGACAAAAACTTGTACATGAATGTTCATAGCACTATTATTTATAATAGCCCAAAAGTGGCAACAACGCAAGTATTCATCAGCTCATGAATAAACAAAATGTACATCCATATGATGAATCATTGTTCAGCTCTATAAAGCAGTAAGTATGATAACTGCTACAACATAAATGAACCTTCAAAACATTATGATAAGTGAAGCCAATCACAAAAGACCACATAAAGGAAAAGTTGCTGGGAAATTGAAGGCATGCAAATACATTATAAAAGAAGTCATACTTTCTATTTTCCACACATAATGTGCTGATATGTAATTCAGAGGAAGGAGAGGATATTTATAGTTTACAGGGGCCTAAGGCAGAGTTCACTGAAGAGTTGCAATCCTATCTGAGCATGACAATAAAAGATAGTTAATTTTCAAATGTGTAAAGATAGGATATGGACCAACCAGAGAAACCAACATGATTAAAGGGTAGAATATGTAATAGCCCTAAGTTTAACTGGTGCATAGGTACATGAAAGCAAATAGTATGAAATGAATTTGCAAATGTAAATTCATACGCAGTGAGGAGGTAATCTAGCTTTGAGAGATAGGTCAAACACTGCCAATATAGATCTGAAATCAATGGGGATAGCCATGAGTATTTTAAGATGGGAGCTGGAGGTTTTACATGATTAGAACTGTGGTTTTGAAATACAGATGAGGCAACTATGTGCCTGGGAGACAAAGTTGAAAAACTTGTGCACAGGAATTGCTATCAAAATTGCTATCAACTTTGGAAGATCAGGCAAAATTGGACATGCATTAATGGTCAGTGCCTGTTCTGTTTCCACGAGCTTTGAATAAGAATGGAATTTCTTTTTACATAAGCAGTTTAAACAAATGAAATGTTGTAGAAAACAACAGAAACAAGGTCGGAAATTTTACTGAATTTTTAAACATCCACAAAATGGGAAAAGCAATGACCTTATTTTCTGTTAAGACTTTTCTCTCAACACTTGCCAAATGGAAGGCTTCAGAATATTCTAATTATTTGTCAAGAGCTCAAAATTTGTTATTCATAAAAGGATCAGTGTTATTTAATTGCTACAACTGGGACAGGAGCTAATAATATCAGGTTATATTTTACAGTATGCAAAACATCATTTTTTAGTGCTTTCTAAACTATTTGACACATTTGAATGAAAAAGAGGACCATTTTATTTCCTTTTTTAGGTAATGCATTAGGAACTTAACCACTTAAAGTGTTTATTCTGTTGTTTATTTGACTTTTCTTCTAAATGACCTTACTTATATTTCTGTTTCTGTAGTTGTCTGCCTAAAATGTACATGGTGATATTGGCTAGAGTGAGGCCTGCTTAAGGTGGTTATGAAGGCGATAACAGATTTATTAGAATGTAGAATATAACATTGGACATAAAGCTACCAAATTTTGCCTATTCAGGAGACTCTTCATTCTAAGAACAAAAATATGTGAAGATTTTTAAGTAAATATAAGCTTTTATTGCTACTCTTTTTTAGGAGGGGAAGTTGTTAGCTTTCATACATCTGATAAAATAATGCTAAGAGGGAAACAAAAAAGGGGACTTATTCTGTATCATAGATGATTTATAAATAATTAACGAAATGGCTAAAACTTATCTACATTTTTAATACCTTGTTCTTCCAAATGAACATTTAGAAATAATAAACTCTAATGTAAAGTAAGTTTACTGTAAAATTGTTAATAAGTTGTGTTTCTTCTTGAACCACAAGAGATAATACCAGTGTAATGTAAGGTACTAGGTGTTGATTATTTTCTGTTCTCAGAAGAAATGAAATAAAATTTTCTATATTCATAGTAATTAGCTCATATTTTTAAGCAATGAGCAAATAAAAGAGAGCTGACAACTATAATAATCAAAGAAAAATGACATTAGGCAAAATATCTTTTTTGAGTTACTGCATAAATTATCAGAATTTAAACTTACAAAAAATATGGAACAATTTATACTCTGTTGTCTAACAAATTAGCCTTAAATTATATGAATTACAAAATGGACAGATTTGCTGGGAAGTTTAAATAAATCTACCTATATATATATATAAAGAGATTTCAGCAGTCTTCTGTTATTCACTAATAGTACCAATAGCCACAAAAAATAAAAATATGATTTGAATAGTAAAACTAAGAAGTTTATTATAATAGAGATACACAGAACTTTGTGCCCCCATTAAAGTAAATATATTTGTCTTAAATATTTATAGTTCATTCACAAAATTGATCATTTTCTATGCCATCAAGTAGGAAATAATAAATTTCAAAGTGCAGGTATCATGCAGATGTTTCCCAGGATGATGAAATCCAGCTAAAAATGTGAAAGAACAAAAACTAAAAAATAAACCCTGGTATATTTGAAAATAAAAATACTTGTAACAATTTATGATGAAAAAGTTAACAAAACTAAAAAATATTTAGAAATAACTAAATATGGCTGGGTACAGTGGCTCATGCCTGTCATCCCAGCACTTTGGGAGGCTGAGGTGTGGGTGGATCACCTGAGGTCAGGAGTTTGAGACCAGCCTGGCTAACATGGTGATCTCTAATAAAAATACAAAAATTAGCTGGGCATGGTGGTGCATACCTATAATCCCAGCTACCTGGAAGGCTGAGGCAGGAGAATCACTTGAACCCAGGAGGCATATGTTGTAGTGAGCCGAGATCTTACCACTGCACTCCAGCCTGGGCAACAGAGCAAGACTCTGTCTTTAAAAAATAAAATAAAAAAATAAGAGGATCACAAAGTAAGCCCAAAATTAGAAGGAATGAAAGGAGTGGATCAATGAACTAGAAATACTTGCATACCAAGGACAAGATTGTTCCTAGTACTGTCCATAATATCACAAACACAAATCAATAGAAAATATACACATAAATTGTGTTGTAGTCACAAATTCAAGTATTAAACAGCAGTAAATATGAATGAAAGAAATCTACATGCAGCACATTGGATAAATCTTGGTATTTAATCTGTCACATAGAATGAATTGGGGAGTATGTGAAAGAAAGAAAAGAAAAGCCACAAAAGACAATATACAGTACCTACTAGTACTATAACATTTAAACATAAGCATTACATTTTTAAATTAGAATTATTATTTTGAAATAGTTGATCTACATACAAGTGTAAGAAATGGCACAAAAGTGTTCATGTACCCTTCACGCTGTTTCTTCTATTAGTAACATATCAAAAAACTAGAAAATCACAACCAGATTATTAAGGTTGTTACAAATCACCAATTTTATTCAGATTTTACAAGTTAACTTGTACTCATTTGTGTGTATATACTTCTGGTGAGTGCTGCATTTTGTGCTGCACGAGGGTTTAAAGACCTAAGAGGGAACAGTGGGGGATAAAGAAAGACACAAAGACAGACATAACATAGAAAAAGCCAGGCCAGGCGGTTTGAGAGATGAGGATGTTAGTTTTTTTGGCCCATACCTGTTTCAGAGTACTTTATTTTATATGTTCACAAAGCACATAGCAGAGGGAGGGTGCATTTATCCAGAAAAGGCTGTGGTTATAATTCTAATACTTTAGTTAATATACTTTAGCTAACAATTGTTTTGCAGCAAGGTTAGTGAAAGCTGATTACTTTTCTCTAGGTCCGTCTGCTCTTTTCTGACACATACATGTTCCCCTATTATGGTTTTTCTTCTCTGGACTTTACCCAAAGTTCACAGCAGTCTTGCTGCTGATCCCCCCAGAGTGGGTGGTCTACTTTGGTTCTCTACATGTATAGTTTAACACATTTTTTTTTTACATAGAGATTTCTGCACCCAGCACTACAGTTAATATATAAAATAATTCTGTCCAAAGGATCGCCTGTCTCGCCCTTTTGTAATCATCCTTCCCCAACCTCATCACTAAATCCCAGTAATCACTGCTCTATTCTACACTTCCATAGTTAGTTATTTCAAGAATCTGATACGTAAGTAAAATAATGCAGTATGTAAGCTTTTGGGATTGGCTTTTTTCACCCTGATTCACCTGCATAACTCTGTAGAACTCCTTGACTCATCCATGTTGCTCCATGTGTCAATGATTTTTACATTTTTATAGCTGAGTAACATTCCATGGAAGAAAAATAGCACAGTTTATTTCACAATCACCCATTAAAGGGCATCTCAGCTGTTTCCAGTTTTCATTTATTACGAATAAAGCTGCTATCGTTCATATATAGAGTTTTGTTTTCCATAAACACAAGTTTCCATTTCTCCGGGAAACATATTTCAAGTGTGCAATAGCTGGGTTACATGGTAATCACGTGTTTAATATTATATAATAGAAAAATGCTAAACTGTTTTTACATTCCTACCAGCAATATATGAATGATTCAGTTTTCTACATCCTCACCAGCATTTAGGTTTATCAGTATTTTTTATTTTAGCTATTCTGATAGGTGTATAAACATCTCATTGTGACTTAGTTTGCATTTTCCCAAAAGCTAATCATGTTGAATATCTTTTCATACGGCAACTCTTTTCTTTTTTTCCTAAAATTTTATAATTTTACATTTTACATCTGAGTCCATTATCTATTTGAGTTAATTTTTGTGTAAAGAGTGAGGTTTAGGTCAAAGTTTATTTTTTTGCCTATGGATATACAATTACATCAGTATTAGTTGTTGAAAAAAGAACAGAAATCATGTCAAAGACTGGATTCCCTGGAAAATAAAATATGTGAAGGAGCTGTCTGTACAGAAAGAATAAGAAGCAATTGAAGTGAGATAATAGTCTCAAAAATAGCCTTGGTATCCCCCAGAAAGAACTATGGAATTGGGATGTCTCTGTAGACTGGTACTCATTGAACACCAGAGCCAGACCTGTATAACCCCCAGTACCTCCCCATCCTCACATACTGGTTTTATGCATGCTGCCTCTGAAAAAGGAAGTGACCTTGGGCAAGGAGACTCTCAGGCAGTTCCAAAATGGAAAAGCAAGAAGACCTGTCAATCACCAACACCACTAGCACTTGCCTGAATGAGTTCTTCTGTCTTGAACAGATGATCCAGGCAGCTCATTTCAGCATCCACTGTAAATAATAAATGCAAACTTTAGAATAGATTTCCCTCTGAGAGTGGCAACGATAAAGGAATGATTTGGTAGAAGAGTCATCAGAAGTGTTATTTATAAGGCTCTAGTGTTTGCTTTGGTCCGTGGATTAATATTATTATATTATTAAATAAGTAACTAAAAATGTGAATAACCTAAAGAATAATAAGTTTATATTTAGACCGATGATAACAGTTTGCCATCTACCAAAAATCAACACATCAAATGAAATATAATTTAGATAAGTAAACTTGTTTGTCATTCTTAAAGATAAATTTTAACTTTAGAAACTGAAGCATTCAATTGCTCAATTGAACTGCTTCCCCAGCATATCTGGTGCTGAAACATGTTTCATATGCCTCATGTTTCCTCTCACCTTAATAGCAGATGAAACGGCCTTAACTCATTCCAAAAATTTATACACAATATTTGCTATTCTCTAATTTGCTTCTATTCATTGAGACACAATACAGAAACTTACATGTAATCATATCTGTAGATCTTGGGAATTAACAAAGCAATGTATAATTTCAAAGCTTTACATTTTAGTATTTTCTTGCCTTTTTGAAAGCAAAAATAAAATGTGGTTTGACTTTCTTGTTTCTTAAACATGAATTCAGCAAAAATGCATGTGGGGAAATCATGAAACGGAATAACCAAGATTCTTGCAGATAATTTCCATTACAGTTGAATCCAGTAAGCTTCAGTCTGCAAGCTTTACTCTTATTTTTTGCTTCTGATTGACTACAGTGAAAGCCCATGAGCTGTCATATGTTAGCTAACAGCAGTTCTCTCAGGAAAAAAGTCATTTGTTCTCTCTGACGTATGGCTTCTTAGACAGAGGATGCTGTGAGTGGTTACTCTGTGGTGTTATAGTTTTCCTGTTAGCTTGAATTTTTCTTTACTCAAACAAGTGTTTGATATTGGTCTCCGGGGGAGGTGGGGAGAAAGGAGACAGGATAAAGGTCAGATTCCTGTGCAAACACAATTTTGACAAGGAAATCAAATTTAGTCATTTTCAATTCCACATCTAGATTTGTCTAGAAACCCATATGCTATGAGCTCCAATTTCCGACTTTTCATTCTTTGAAGCCTATTTATGATTTGCAGACATACTGAGAGTGATCTGAATGTAAAAGAGCTTTCAGAGTAATTGTTCCTGCAGTTGTTTTGTTCCTCTGCAAAGTGCAACCCCCTGTACTTCAATTGTAGTGCCAATCAGGTGCTTCCCTAGCAGAGCACAGGGATAGAAATGCTTGCCATTCAGCTATATGACATTTGATGGCAACAGCCAGAATTTGTACAGAAACTCAACTTTTGAAGTTCCCATAGTGCAAAGAACACTGCAGTTTAAGGTATTTCACAAATGTTACAGTAACAATAATAAAAAGTATGTGATATTTCCCCTTTGAAGAAATATTAATAAATCTGCTAAATATTTTTATATAAAAGTTTGTTGTAATTTTTCTCCTATAGTTTGGAGGACAGAAGAGAAATGAGATTTTGAGCAGGAAATCTGGTATATATCTCTCAATTAATTCTCACTATACTATTATGCAATAGGTGTGATTATTGTCATTTTACGAATGATGACTGAGGCTAGATAGGTTTTTTGAGGCGGAAAAAGAGACTGCTAAGGTTGCGAGTTTGGAACTCATTTTCTGTCTTATTAAACTAGGATTTTGTGAATTTTTCCTGAATGACACAGATTTTAATAGGTATTAAAATGCAATAAGGTTTAGTTGAACGACAAAATTTGTGGAAAGTCTAGGTTAATCCATGCTACTCATATTTTGCTGCAATACTTTAACAGCATGATACAACTAAATGTAACCCACTTCCCTAAAAGATGTAGGGTGCCCTTTTTTAACATCCAAACATCTCAAGCAATACTATTCCAAGACATAGAGTTTTGGAAAAAGTGATGCTTCTAAAGTATACCTACTTCTAAATGAGGCCATCTTTGAAAAAAAATTTTGCTCATTTTCCAAAGCAGAGAATCACCAAATCACTTTTTCTCCAAGGTACAGAGAAAACATTTACTTTGGAGTAACTGCAAGTATGTGCTAAGACTTGCATGCAGTTTGTTCTTAATATTTTTTTAAACCACAGGAAGGGATTAGGTTTCATATATTCTCTCAGATCTTCACATGTTTAAAGGAAGGCAGGCAAAAATAGCGGGGTATATTATGATTTATTCTCAAGTAGATTGCTATTTGAATTTTATAGCTATATTTGTTTTGGCATATATTATACATACAATATCAAGAGGTGCAGAGAAGACTTAGAACATGTCAGGGCCTTTGATAAAAGAAAGCCAAAGTGTTCCTCACAGTTCTTCTCAATATGTATATATATATACACTTGACCTTTGTTGCTCATGCCTGTTTTCCTTTCACTTTCCACCCTCTCTTGCACAGCTACAAACACACGTTCACACACATACTAACAATTCCGATGTACAAATCAGATAAATAAAATGTGCGTTTTGATAATACAGGGAGAATTATTTTTTATTTCAATAGAGTTTTGGGGGACAGTGGTTATTTGGTTACATGGATAAGTAGTGATGATTTCTAAGATTTTGAAATCTCTAGTTTTTGGCATTTTAAAGGAAGCTGCTACACATTTTTTATCATTCTTATATATTTTATTCAATTTGGCTCAATCAATATGTATCAAGCTTCTACCACATTCCAGGATTTATAGTAAAAATGAAGAGGTCAAGTATGAAAAAGACAGATAAAATCCCAGAAGGAATAGCCATTAGAATCAAGTATGGACATTGAACTGAAATGGAAGTTTCAAATACTTTAGAAAAGATGAAGTTCAATGTACAAAGGCATTAAGTTAAAATGGAATTTAAAGCTGCTTAAAGATGAGGATGACTTATGTATTTAATTCTTAAACTAACACAAAAGAATGAATAGGAATAGAATGAGGATGAAGTAATAGCATCCCATACAAACATCCCTACTACATACAGAAAGTCCCAGAACTATATAATAGATTTTGTATACAGTGATTGAAAACTGAAAGAGAAGATTTGTAGCATAAAGGACAAAATTAAAGTTATAAAAGATAAGGCTAGAGCTATAAGGACCAACTGTCAGTAGCTTTTAAGGATTTTTGTTATTATTTTAAGAATATAGGAAGATACTGTACAATTTTAAGAAGACAAGAAAACAATGGCAAGATCAGATTCCTATTTTTAGAAAGATCCCTCTGATTTCTGCACCATGAATGAATTAGAGACAGCAATCACTGACACGGAGAGATGGAGAGAGTGACTAGAAATTGTCTACAGTGGTTGGCCAGGTTTGGTGGCTCACGCCTGTAATCACAGCACTTTGGGAGGCCAAGGGAGGTGGATCACTTGAGATCAGGAGTGTGAGACCAGCCTGGCCAATCTCTACTAAAAAATACATGAATTAGCTGGGTGTGTTGGTGCATGCCTGTAATCCCAGCTACTTGGGAGGCTGAGGCAACGAGAATCACTTGAACCAAGGAGGCAGAGGTTGCAGTGAGCTGAGATCACAGCACTGCACTTCAGCCTGAATGACAGAATAAGATCCTGTCTCAGAAACAATCAAACAAAAACTTTTTACAGTGGTAATTTTTTGAATTTCAGTGATGATGGTATAAGAATATTAATATTTCAGACATATTTCTGAGTTACAAAAACAATTCGATAAAAGATTCGATGTGAAATATGAGAGAGAATGAAAAAAAATTAAAGATTGCTTTGAAGTTTGGGGTTTGATTAGGTGGGGAAGGTGGTACTTATTGTAGTGAAAAGAACACTGAATGAGAAATACGCCTCCGTGAGATGAGTTTGGTTGGTAAGGTGTTGAATTTTAGGTTATTGACCTATATCCGATTTAACTAGTGCTTACAGAACCAATGAGAAAGTACAGGAGTGATGTGGCTCCCTCACTCATTCTCATTCTGTCTCTGATGCTATTCCCCACCCCGTTGTCTTTCTCCAGGAACTGTTAGATTTAGGACTGTAGCTTCTATTTTTATTTCATCTTTGAGGCAGTGTTATTCTGAACTGAATTCCAGTACTGAGTATGATACACAAGCACACAACTGCTTGTCATTCGTGAGTGCTGACACTCCTCCCAAAAATATCATACAAAACCTGATATGACTAAATAAAACTCCAAGAAAATGCATCATTCTTTTTCTTCCAACCCAGTATTACTGGTAATACTGACATCTTGACTGAGTATCTTCTTTATCCCAAGAGGGAGAAAAAGGTAGATACGCTTTTGCATGTTAGCTTTATTTTTCTTCTTTTTAAAAAAGTTTGTATTTGGTTCTATTTGTCTTCTAAAAATACTGGATAACTTACCAGGCATATGTGCAGATTTAACCTCATTTGAGGCTCCAAGGTAACCAATCACGATTGTGATGAATGCACTTATACTGCTTTAAGTGACTTCGGGTCTTCTGCTGTCATTTATAAATTTAAACTAACACCTAATGGATGTAATCAGATATGCCAAATTTGTCCATTTCTATTCTAATCTCAGAATAGGCCTTAAATCAGGCGTTAAACAATTACCTCCAAGACAAGACCAGAAGTAGTGTGTAATTCTTAAGATAGGAAAAGGTAATCCCATCTTCTATTAGCTCTAGTTCTTTACGTCAACTTCAGAACCATCTACTTTGCATTGAGGATATCTGTGGGTAAGAAACTGCAGTTCTTTCTATATGGCCAAAGGAACTCTGACATTAAAGCTGCAGAGACTCAGTGAGAAACTTAAAAGGAGAGTAACAAAACTAATGGAAAGAATTACTAGACATTGATTAGTTCTTATCTTTGACTTTTTCTTCCCAGTGCTTAAGATATCTTTGCTTTTTTTTTTTTAATTAAGAGATAGTAATGGGAAAAAAATAAGAAAAGTGTAATGTTAGAGGAAATACTTTGGGATAAGAGAAAAGAAAAATATAAAAAAAAATCTTTTAAATATCCTACAGTTTTATCACTGTACTATTATGTTCCAGTCCACAAAATGTGTGTCCTGTTTGAAAAAATAGTGTCAACGATTGAAGCATTTAGTAGACAATGTAAACTTGGCTTTACTTTGTCCTAGGACAGACTGAGCTTATGTGAAGCCAACTTTCAGATCCAAGTACAATTGGAAAATTGGAACTTCAGTCTTGTAGCTAAGGCACATTATGAAGTAGTTTAATTGCCTGCAGTAGTTGCTGTTTCTGTAACCTTGACGACAACCAGAAACAACAGTAAATGTAACCATTTAAGGCTTTTATCCCATAGCGCTACTAAGATTGTATGGAAAGCTCATATGGAAAAGTGGAACTTCAGTAAAGGAGACCAGAGTGGAAGAATTTTGGAGATGTAGCTCTTTTCTGTTACATATTGAACACTCAAGCTTAGAATTCTTATTCAGAAAGATCTCTGGGGTTCTACCATCCACTGACTTCAGCTATGTGGAGTATTTAATGTTGACATGAGCCTTTGATGGTAGAGTGCTTTCTACACTGGTGGCCCATTGCAAAGCAAATTTAGTTTTAAAAAAATTCTTACCTGTGTATCTGTGGAAATTTCTGAAGATAAAGACCACTTATTTACCAAATAGATCAATCAACATTAGCGGGATATTACAGAATAAAAATAAACACTTGAGAATCCATAATTGGGACAATTTCTACGTTTTCAGTTAATGTTTTTAAATATATCAAAAATAGATGCAGAAAATAATTTTTCTAATGTATTAAAAACCCTATAGTAAAGAGTGTGGTCACTAGATCCATGTCTTCTCTTCTTTCAGACGTAGTCTCCAGAGGAAATAATTTTAAGTGTTTCTTCTGGTAATTACTTCCATGTTTCTAAATAATATGCTTACATTGTTATTTAGTGATTATCAATTTGGGTATTCATCTAATGACTCCCTGTTACACTAGATAAAGACATAGCTCTTTCCTCAACCTGCCTTGCTCCATCCTCTCATATGATTAACTATTAATTTGTTGAACAATCCGTGTTTAATTCAGCATGACCATATTCTGTTGAATATATACACTACATAGAGCAATGTATTCTACTATAATATTTTTTTATTGCAAAACCTTTTGTGTTCTTTAAATTAACAATTCCCTTTTTTTCATGTATCTGGCTTTCTCTCCCTCTCTTCTCTTGATCCCTTGTCTCCTCTTTCTCACTCTCACTCTTTTTCTCTGTATGCAACCAGCACCAAATCACCAACAAATTACTTCTCATTTTATCTGTTTACTAAGTCTAATTTTCTTACAGCATCCTGCCAAAAGCTAAAAACTGCCTTCATTATTTTAGAAATTTACCAAACCTCCAGTCTTCTAAGACTTCTCTTAACCATTCTCCTGGATTAGATCCACCCATTATTGGATATGAGGTCGTTATCTTGGTGTATACCACTACTTCTAATCACTCTCTAATAAGAAGTGTATAGAGACAAGATTCATGGGTCCTTATATGGCTACATTTGTCTTTATGCATTACATATACTTGAACCAAAATATGTCTAATTTAGAACCATATTTTTCAAAATCGTCAAAACAGTTCTTAAGTTTGTGTCATTTACCTCCTTGCTTTTTAAAATAATTGTATCAAACATGCTTGCATCTGTAAATAATCTATTCCATAGTTTTGCAATTTTTGAATTCTAAAAAGTGGAATCATATGAATTATTTTGCAGCTTCCTCTTTTCCTGCAAGCTTGTTTTTGAGGTTTATCCACATTGGTGCATATAACTTTAGTTCTTGTCTTATAAAAAAAATTTTACTGAGGTATAATAATTCCAGTGTTTAAATATGCAACAACTTATTTACTTATACTGGCATTCAAAGATTGAGGGGACTCCAGGATTTTGCTATCACAAACAGTGCTGATCTGTCTACAATCATACAACAGTAGTGTAAATGTCTATCTTTAGTGTTTTCACCATACATAAAAGAGTAGAAATGTGGGTCCATTTCATAAGTACATGTTGAACTTTACTAGGTAGTATGACAATTTCCAAAGTGGTAGTAAAATGTATACTCCCACCTGAGGTTTCTGTTGATCTATTTCTTTGTCAGTATTTGATTTTAGCTGACTTTTGAATTTTTCCCAGTTTGACATAAAATGGAATATTTTTGGTTTTAGTTTCTATTCACCCAAATGCTTATGAAGTTGAACATCTTTTCATGTTCCTGGGCTCTTTGCATATCCTATTGTGTGAAAGATGTCTTTATATTTGCTAATTTCAAGTTATTAAATTGTCTGTTTTTATATGAGTTCTTTATTTTAGATATGAGACACCTGTCAACTAAACGTGTAGTACATTTCCTCTCCAGGGTATAATTTGTGTTTTCATTCTCTTTATGTTACTGATTTGTGAATAAAGTCTTTAATATAAATTATAATGCATTAAGTTAATGCTTTTAAAATAATCAATATGTTTCCTTATTGTTTGCTTTATAACATTTTCTGCCAACACTTCTTTATTCAAAGGTTAAAGTTAGGATAAAGTATTTTCCAAAAAAAATAAAGTTTATTTTATTGTTTTGTTTTATTATTAGACAGGCATACTTAATTTTATTGTACTTCATCTGAACACATGCCACAGACACTACATTTTTGTTTCTTTTCATAAAATTTTGGGTTTATGGCAACTCTGTGTTGAGCAATTCTGTTGGCAACATTTTTCAAACAGCATGTGCTCACTTTGTTTTCTGTGTTACAGTCTGATAATTTTCACAGCATATCAAATTTGTTCATTATTATTACATCTGTCACGGTGATCTATAATTAGGGATCTTTGACATTACTATTGTGTTTTAGGGCACCCATATAAGAAGATGTGCTTAACTAACAAATGTGTGAGTTCTGATGTTCCATCAATCAGTCATTCCCACCTCTTTCCCTCTCCTTACACCTTTCTGTTCCCTGAGACACAACAATATTGAAATTGGGACAATTACAATGGCCTCTGAATATTCAAGTGAAAGGAAAAGTCGTGTATATTTTACTTTAAATCAGAAGCTAAAAATGATTAAATTTAGTGGAGAAGGCACATTGAAAGCAGAGCTTGGCCTAAAGCTAGGCTTCTTGAGCCAACAACCAAGCTGTAAATGAAAAGAAAAAGTTTTTGAAGGAAATTAAAAGTGCTACTCCAGTGAACAAACAAATGATAAGAAAGCAAAACAGCTTATTGCTGATATGAAGAAAGTTTGAGTGGTCTAGATAGAAGATCAAACTAATCACGATATTCTCTCAAGCCAAAGCCTAATCCAGAGCAAAGCCCTAACTCTCTTCAATTCTATGAAGGCTGAAAGAGGCAAGGAAGCTGCAGAAGAAAAGTTGAACACTAGCAAAGGTTCATTCATGACACTTTAGGGAAAAAAAAAAAACCTGTGCAACATATAAAATGCAAGATGAAGTAGCAAGTGCTGATGTAGAAGCTGCAGCAAGTTATGCAGATGTAAGACAACTGATGAAGGTGTCTACGCTAACAACAGATTTTCATTGTAGACAAACAGCATTCAATTGAATGAAGATGCCATGTAAGACTTGCATAGCTAGAGACAGAAAGCCAGTGCTTGGCTTCAAAGCTTTAAAGAACAGGCCGACTCTTTTGTTAAGGGCCTAATGCAACAAGAGACTTTAAATTGAAGCTAATGCTATTTACCATTTAAAAAATTCTGGAGCCCTTAACACTTATGCTAAATCTATTCTGCTGGTGCTCTGTTAACGGAAGAACAAAGCCTGGATGACAGCACACCTCTTTACAGCATGCTTTACAGAATATGTTAGGCCCAGTGTTGAGAACTACTGCTCAGAAAAAAGAAATCCTTTCAAAATATTGCTGCTCATTGACAATCACCTGCTGCCTTGACATTGTAACTGACAATGTAGTTCACTGACAATGTAACTATGATAGAGATGTATAGGAGATTAATGTTGTTTTTATCCCTGCTAACACAACATGCATTCTTCAGCTCATGGATCAAGCAGTAATTTTGGCTTTCAAGTCTTATATTTTAAGAAATATACTTGGGCCGGGTGTGGTGGCTCACACCTGTAATCTCAGCACTTTGGGAGGCCTAGGCAGGCAGATCACAAGGTCAGGAGATCAAGAACATCCTGGCTAGCACAGTGAAACCCCATCTCTACAAAAAAAAATACAAAAAATTAGCCAGGCATGGTGGCATATGCCTGTAGTCCCAGCGACTTGGGAGTCTGAGGCTGGAGAATTGCTGGAACCAGGAGGCAGACGTTGCAGTAAGCCAAGATCATGTCACTGCACTCCACCTGGCTGACAGAGCAAGACTCCATCTCAAAAAAGAAAAAAAAAAGAAATATATTTCATAAGGCTATAGATGCCATAATATAGTGAATTATCTGAAGGATTTGGGCAAAACCAATTGAAAAGTTTCTGGAAAGTAGTCACCAGTCTAGATGCCATTAAGAACATTTGTGATTCATCAGAGGAGGTCAAAATATCAACATTAATAGAAACTTAGATGTTAATTCCAACCCTCATGGATAACTTTAAGAGAGACTTCAGAGGAGGAAGTAGCTGCAGATGAGGTGGAAATAGCAACAGAATTAGAATTAGAAGTGGATGGAGCCTATGACGGGACTAAATTGCTTCAATCTCATGATAAAACTTGAATAGGTGAGGAGTTGTTTCTTATGGATGAGCAAAGAAAGTGGTTTCTTGAGATGGGGTTTATTCCTGGTGAAGATGCTAGGAACACTATTGAAAGGACAACAAAGGATTTATAATAGTATGTAAACTTAGTTAACACAGCAATGCCAGGGGTTTGAGAGGATTGACTCCAATTGTGAAAGTTCTATGTGTAGGTAAAATGCTGTTGGTAGCATTGTTTGCTACAAACAAATCTTTTATGAAAGGAAGAGTCAATCAATGTGGTAAACTTTATTGTCTTTTTATAAGAAATTGCCACAGCCACTGCAACCTTCAGCAAGCACCATCTGATCAGTTAGCAGCCATCAACATTGAGGCAACACCTTCCAAGAACAAAAATGTAGCTCACTGAATGCTCAGATGTTCAACAGCAATTTTAGCAATGAAATGTGTTTAAAATATGTACATTTTGACTCATTTCTCACTTTTTGTAATATTCACCTTATTGTGGCCGCCTAGAACTGAACCCACAATATATTTCTGAGGTATGCTCGTAATTCATTTGAAATTGATTCTTTAAAATGATATGAGGTGAAAATCAAATTTTATTTTCATCTACAATGATAACCATTTTTACATTTTATTGGATATTTCATCCTTTCCCTCTACTCTGGAATATGTGTTCTGAATAAGTAAATTTTTTACATACAAATATTGGTTTGTTTCAGGACTCTGCATTTGTGTTCTATTAGTCTAATTATTTCTTTTTTTTCACTTATAGCATTTCACCTTAATTATCAAAAATGTATAAGAAGTTTTGCTTTCTGATGGAGTTACTTTACACTCTATTTCTAGGGTTATTTCTTGGTTATTTTTGAAACTTGATTCAAATTAAAGTTTTAAAATCAGTTTGTTGAGTTCTACCAATGCACGGTCCAAACTATTGGGATTTTGATTGCATTGGGAGTTCCACTGGAGACATGGAAGACTTTTAGAAATACTATTTTATAACACTAATTTTTCTTTTCAGCAAAGACCTTTTCTGGTATCTTTCAATAAAGTTTTATAATTTTTAAATAAAGAATTTAAACATGTTTTGTTAGATTTATTCACAGGTATTTTACTTTTTAAAATTACTCTAATAAATATTGCACTATTAAAGTACATTTTCTACTTGTTCCTGAAGTAACAAAATCTAATTTTGAACATTTTAAAATTGAAGCATAATGTACTTTTAGAAGAATACAAACATGACAGTGTACAACACAAAGAATTTTCACATATGTAATTCATCCATGTACTATCTCCCAGATTAAGGAATACTCAAGAGATCAAAAGCACCCCAATAAATTCCTCACATGTTTTCTTTCATCATTAGAAATGCTTCCCCACTTCCTGCCTAAGAATATCCACTATCTTGATCTCTAAGGGCACTTCTTAATGTTGGTTCTTTGTGTATTTTATATAAATGGAAATACAGTACATGTAATATTATATCTCTAGTTTCTGTTCCATATCATACTTTTGAGACACATGTTTACTATTGCATCATTTTTAAGCATTTATCATCACTGCAACACTGTTAACAACACTGTTAACAACTTAACAATGTTAAGTTGCTGTTATCATATTTTATCGTGTGAATTTATCAGAATTTATTCATTCTACTTTGATAGGTACCTGGGTGGTTTTCAGCTATTAGACATAGTTCTTCTATGAAGATTCTAATACATGTCTATTTGTGATTTTTTGCCTGCATTTTTCACGGTGTATAGAGTGGAATGGAATTGTTGCATTACAGGAAATGTGTATGTTACACCTGTTTACAGTCAGTTTTCCAAAATTTTATGTTAAATTACCCTCCCATCAACAATGTATGATAGTATTGGTTGTCCTCATGCTCACAAACACTTGATATTTTCAGGCCTTTTCATTTTAGCAATTCTGACAGGTGGGAAGTGCTATCTCAGTGTGATTTTAATTTGCATTTTCTGATAAACAACGGTGAGCAGTTTTTTTCATGTTTGTCATCATTTGGATATTATTTCATAAAGTGTCTTTCTAAAATATTTGGCCCATTTTTTTTCTATTTGGTAATATGTGTTTGTTTATTTATTTAAGAGTTTGGTACTCTAGATCCAAATCCTTTGTTAGATATATGTATGGTAAATATCTTTTCCTATGATGTGTACTACCTTTCACTTTCTTACCAGTCTATTAACATAAATTCTGAAATTAATAAAATTCAATCTATAATATTTTTGAAAAGCACTTTTTTGTTCTTTAAAAAAAAAATGCACTCGCATATCACAAAAATGTTCTCTTAGGCTTACCTCTGAAAATTACATAGTTTTACCTTTTATTTTAAAGTCTTCAGATCAACTAGAATTAATTATTTTGTGAACAGCCTGAGGTAGGGGTGAAAATATATTTTTTAAAAAATAAATAGCCAATTGCCAAAGGAACACACACAAAAAATATCAAACTATGCTTTTTGTCACAGTATTGAGGTTCTGGTCTTGTGTGCTTCTGTTTCTTAACTACTCTGTTTCATTGCTGAGTTTTTCTATCCTTGTCCCAATACCACTGGACTGTCATGACATCTGGTATTGTTAAATCTTCCCTGTTTCTTCTTCAATATTGTCTTTGTTGTTCTTGGCTACTTGCATTTCTATATAAATTTTAGAACTGTTTTGTCAATTTTTGCCATACAAGAAGCAGAGATTTTCTATGGGATTGTGTTCAAAATGTAAATTAATTGGAGGAGAATTGTCATCATTACAATATTGTCTTTTAACTCATGAACACAGTATATCTCTCCATTTAAGTTTCAAAAGTTTTTTCTTAATAATGTTTAGAAGATTTAAGCATAAATGTTTTGTGCATCTTGTGATACATTTATTCCTAGATATATGATATTTCTATGCTATTTAAATATTTTTACTTTAGTTTCTATTTTTATTTCTTGACAAGTACATAAGGTAAAATTAGTTTTTTGTATTGTGTGCAAGCAAAAATGTTAAGTTTGCTCATTAGCTCTAATAATTATTTCAGTAAATACTCATAGATTTTGTAGGCTCACAGTATCTTCAAATAATGACAAATCAACATTTTGTTCCCCATTGTTTATGGTTCATTTACACTATTTTTCTTGCTTTACTCTACCAGCTAGAATTTCCAATGTAGTGATAAATATAAGTTGTGAGAGTAGACATCTTTGTCCTTTTCACTTTTTCAGACTCAGGGGGAATGTTTTAAATATTTATCAGTTTGTATAATAATTGCTGCAAATTTGGTAGATATTTCTTATCATATCGAGGAATTATCTTCGTACTCAAGTTTACTCAGCATTTTTTACTTTATTTTTAAAATCACAGCCGGTGTTAGAAGTTTGCTAAATTATTTTGCTGCTTCAGTCAAGAATCTCTTGATTGTATTTATGTGGTGCTTGAGACTGACTGATTTTTTTCAAATGTTGGACTAACCTTATATATCTCACATATCGTAGCTACTCCTAAGAGGTATGATAGACCTCCACACAAAATTTGGTTCAGATGTTGGGGCCTGGATGAGAAGAATTATTGCTTACATGAGACTTTCTGGGGCAAGCAGAGTGGCTCTCAAACAGGTCTTAAAATGACTTGAGAAATCCTGGTAAGGAGATTGGCTTGAAATTATTATGATGATTAGGGGATGGGTCTAGGATGAAGGTTCCCATTCATGGTTTGAATTTTACATCAGCATCAAAGAAGAAAAAAACGCCCTGGTTTTCTTATTAGCTTGTTCCTATGTGAAGCAAAGGGGAAAGAGGGAGGAGTGAAGCTTAAAATATATCAAGAGTTAAACATCAGAAAATAGGGTCAGACTCTTCATTATAACCTGGAATATATCTCACTGCTTCATGATATATATTCCTTTTTATACAGCAATGAATTCAATATGCTAGGAGTTTGCTTATATTTTTAGCATCTTATGTTTAGAAGAGAGACGATTCTGCAATATTCCTTTCTTGTAAGAGCCTTCCAAATTTTAGAATTAAGGTAAACTAGACTCTCAAAAAGAATAAGGATGGTTCTCTCTGTTTTCTTCTCTAGAAAATTTAAGATTTATCTATTTTTGTTCCTAAAACTTTCGAACATTTCATAGGCAAAACCATAGAAATCTGAGGTTTTAACTGTAGAAAGGTATAATAATAGTTTGAATTATTTTTATTGTAAGAATAATATTGATATTTTTTATTTCTCTTTCAGCCAATATTGGTGAGTTGTATTTTTGTGCCATTTTTTTCAAGTTAAATTTATTTATATAAAGTTGTTCATAATATTCTCCTGCTATAGTTTAGCTATCTGTAGAATCTACATTCTTGATACTGGTAATGTTTTGTTCTCTACTTATACCTTGAGCAATATTGCTTAGTTAGATCTTCATCAATTTTATTAGTCTTCCTTGGTCCAACTTTTGACTCTTCTCATTTTCTCTTTTGAATACTTGTTTTCTATTTTATTGATTTCTGCTATAATTGTTTATAATGTCTTTACTTCTCCAAGTTTGAATTGCTTTTCTTTTTCTTACTCAAAAATATAGTGAGTTTCATCAATGTTGTGCTACGGTTTTGGTTTGGCTGTGTTCCCACCTAAATCTCATCTTGAATTCCCATGTGTTGTGGGAAGGACCCAGTGTGAGGTAAGTGCATGTGGGGGCAGGTCTTTCCCATGGTGTTCTTGTCATGGTGGGAGGGTCTCACAAGAAATGATGGTATTATAAGGGCAAGTTTCAATGCACAAGCTCTTTTTCCTTTGCCTGTTGCTATCACGTAAGACATGAGACTCGCTCTTCCCTGTCTTCCAGCATGATTGTGATGCTTCCCCAACCATGTGGAACTGTAAGTCCATATTAAACCTCTTTCTTTTGTACATTGCCCATTCTTGGGTATGTCTTTATCAGCAGCATGAAAACAGACTAATACACATTGGAAAATATATATGAATTACGTTGTTATTGGATGCAATATTCTACGTAAGTTCCTTAGGTAAAGTTTCAAATATTTTCGCTTATATATTGAATATTCCTTCTGAATAATTTTTCCTACTTATGCCATTAACTGAGAGAGATATATTAAAGTTCCGGTGTCTGCTGATTTGTCTATTCTTCTTTTAGTTCTGTCGAGTTTTGTTTTATATGGTTTTAAGTTAGGTTTTATGTGATTCACATTTAGGATTATATCATCTCCAGTTGATCTTCTTCATTATTAAATGCTCCTATTTTCCCATAGTCTATTTTGTCTACTATTATTACAACTTTATAGCTTTATCTTTGTTGATATTTGCTCATGTATTGTATTACTTTTATATTCAAACTTTGTATCTTCTTATATTTAAAGAGTAATTTTTTAAAGCACCATGAAGTTGGATTTTGTTTTGTTTATTATAATCTGACAATCTTAGATATTTGACTACAAAAAGTAGTCAATTTACCTTGAATGTATTACTGACACATATGGAGTTCTAGTTAGCCTCTTACTATGATCTTTAATTTGATTTACCAGTTTTGAGTTACCCTTTTCTCTTTTTATTTTTTTTGCCTGATTTTAGGTTAATCAACTACTTTATTATTTACTTTTTATTTTGTTAACTTCTATTTATTTATTTTTTTATTTTTTTAGTGTTTATCCCAGAGATAATAGCATGCATCCTTGCTCTAAAGGCTTCTGGTATATCCTGCTGTACCTTTTAGAGATTCATAGTCTCTATTTTTTTCTTGAGAACATAAACCAAAAATAATTTCAAATAAATTTGGCTTTTTTCCTTGTACAGAGAATATTTCATTCACATTTGGAATTTTTTTTAATGAAAATGTTTTGGCTAACTTTCCTATGAGTTAAGTCTCTTGCTATGGTTACCCAAATGTAATATTTACCATTTTTTTCAAATTAAATTTATTTATATGACGTTCATAATATTCTGTTACATACCCAAATATCACATTTGGGTAACCATGTGTGGTTTTCATATAAACTTTTAATATACATTTTTCATATAAACTTTTTTCCTTATGCTTAGATTCCATTATTAAAACAATGAAGGGATTTCTATTTTGTAATATTATTCTTTGTATAATTTAAATTAGGTCCAATAGAACTACAACTGTTATACCAAATTTATATTTTTGATTTATATTTTAAAAAAGATATTCCACTTTAATCCTGATTAGAAATAGTGGAATAAAATGATTTATCAGCATTCAAGAGTCTATTAAACAGAATATGTCTTTTAAATTTCTGTTTAATTACCTAAAGTCACCTTTCCAACAAAACAAATATTTCTCATTATAAAGTGATTCTAATTATGTAGCATGTCCTAAACCCTTAGAAAAATAGTTTAACACTGTGAAAAAGATAAATGGCCATTACAAAGGAGAAATGGAGGGGTCAAATGGCTGACTAGGAGCAGCTAGTGTGTACCACTCTCACAGAGAGGAGACAGAAAGGCAAGTAAACAATAGCTGTAAAGTGGATTTTCCAGGGCTCCATGTTGGGTTTTATCAAAGAAGCAACAGTGACCCACAGAGAGCAGAGAGATGCAAGGCAAGACAGCTGCCCACCTGGGTTTGGAGCAAAGCCAAGGAAAGCTCCCTAACATGGGGAAAGGGTGAGTGACCTAGAGCCCCCGGGGACTTACACTTCTACCACAGACCTTTGCAATCCTGGGCACAGGCAATCCCCACTGACCAACCCCTGCCAGCCCCAGGGCCTCCAGACATACAGAGGAAGCTACTTGGAGTCTGGGCATAGCCACAGCTCAGGACCCACATGGAGCCCAAAGGGCCTTGCATCCCTGAGTACCCTGGTGCTAGCTGCTGTAGGCCCACCAACAAAGGAGGCCAGGGTCTCTCATGCCCCCCATGTTAGGGGCCGCATTTATGGTGGTGAGTTGGGAAGAACTGCAGGCTTCACCTCTGCTACACCTCAAACAGGCAAAGCCCATGGGCCTTGTACTATAGCACAGCTATACCATCCCTATCTGAGCACTCCCGTCAGTCATGGCTCTCCGTTTCTCTGGGACAGCTCCCAGAAGTGACCCATGGGTCTGAGGGAATGTGTTCTCTTTCCAGGTCCACAACGGGGCATAGTTTTAAGGGTAAGAACTTCCCAGCACCATGCCCCACTCCCATGCGTCTACATCTGGTAGATTTAACGGTTTCTGTTTTAATTTTTGTGGGCCTGGGAAAGAATCAAAAGTCAATCCCTCCAGTAAAAGTTTAAAGGAATTCCTGTCATTGGCCAGGGGGCTTGGAGAGGGAGGGAATTCGTCCCAGGTTAAAAGT
>CAUYLG010072233.1:0-26161 GCA_963573385.1 Cacajao melanocephalus
AGCCTGGGTAGTAGAACAAGAATCCTGTTCTCTCTCCCTCTTTTTCTTCCTCTTTCTTTCTCTCGTACATTCTTTTTTTTTCTTTCTTTCACTCTTACTTTCTTTCCTCTCTTTTCCTTTCTTTCAAAAAAAAAAAAAAAAAAAAAAAACAAAATCCTTACTCCTTAAAGAATTAAGGAATTGCTCCAGGGGTTATATGTGTGTGTGCACCTTGAACTGGCATCTTATTATGAGAACTAGCTGTGAAAGGAGAAATGATATATTTGATGTAGTTAATAAAACAGTCTTGCTTTCTCATGGCCTCTGAACTCTCAAAAGATTGACTAAAAGCACTTTATGGTCTTTAAAATTCTACTTTCCACCCTAGACATCTGGGCACACCTCCCTTCCCTACTAGAGAATCAGTGCTTAGAGGGCAGGGACCATTTGTGCCAAGGCTTCATTCTCCTAGCGTGGGTCCTTATGCCTGGTAGGTGCTCAGCAAGGATGTGGGGAAGAAATGAATGAATGAGACCTGTGTCCTTGGTTTCTGATTCTACCCCTGGTGTGTGCCCAAGTTGAACTATGTTTGAACAAGTTCCCTGTGATGGGTAATCAATCACTGTCCACAGCCCACTTTCCCTGAAGCAGTCTGTGAACAATGTCTCATCAAGGGCAGCCACAGTTTCCCCATGTGGATTTGGGGGCTGGCCTTTTCCCTTCCCCTTTCTTCAGCCTTTCAATAGGCGTGTCTGATAGGCCTTCTCCAATGTCCCTGCTGGGTGCTGCCTGCAACCACTTCCTCTATTTTCTTTCCTTTTCAGAAGGATCCAGGTTCTGGGTTTTTCCCAGCATATGACCTACACCCCCCTGAGCAAAGAGACCACATTGATACCTAGGAAGGACTCCTAAGTTTGGGAACACAGGGGCATTTAAAGAAATCCTCTTCCCTTTTCATGCTGATTTGGAGTGTGGATTCAAAAATGGTGCTGTTGTTTGGGGGCCTGAGCCCTGGGGCATAAAAAGAGAAGGCCCTGCGTTTGTTTATTAATGGCTTGGACCTTTGGATGAATTGGAGTCTGGCACAGTGTTAACCTCTCGTGGGTGGTGGGGTTGAAGGAAAAGCCCTTTTCCTTCCATCTGCTTTTTCCAGAGCGTTTTAGTGGATTCTTAGGCTTTAGTGAGTGATTCTTTTGTTTAGTAGGAAGTTAAGAAAGACATGAAGGACTTTTCTAGTCCTTGGAAATAATCTAGGAATCCCCCAAAACACAGCTTATTAGCCGGGCACGGTGGCTCACACCTGTAATCCCAGGACTTTGGGAAGACGAGGCAGCAGGATTGCTTGAGCCCAGGAGTTTGAGACCAGCCTGGGCAACACAGGGGGACCCCATCTCTACAAAAGGTGAAAAATTAGCCAGGTGTGGTGGTGCACACCTGTAGTATCCCAGCTACTCAGGAGCCTGAGGTGGGAGGATCCCTTGAACCCTGGAGTTTAAGGCTGTATGAAATGTGATCACACCACTCCAGCCTAAGTGACAGAGCAAGCCCATGTCTCGAAAACAAGCAGACAAACCCCCAAACGCCCCACACAACTTATTTCTGCACTTTAAAAATACTTAATGATCCTTAACTCTGGTGAACCTTGGGTCGAGATGGGCCTAGAGTTCTGTAGCTGCTTCTTTATGAGATCAGCGTCTTCCTCATGTTACAATACGAGCCAGGCATGAGTTTTGAGTCTTAAGCCTGTTTATCAGGATGAAAGAATCCCTGTAAAGTGTGTGAATATGTATACATATTTATATATATTATATATAAACTTCTCAATAAGAAAACAGGCCACAAGAAAAAAATATGTAGATGTGTGTGTATTTTTGCTCTTTTCGGCTGATTAAGCTTTCTTACTGAGAAGTTGGTTAAGAGGCAAAAGTTCCCCTGAGAAGTGTTCCGTGAACGGAGGGCTAGTGGTGCCAGCAATGTTAAAGCAGAATTTAGAAGCTTGTGATGTTTTCTATTTAAGTAGAAAAAAAGAAAGGAAAACACGTTCTCTATGATGGAGCTGTCCTCTCAGTAATCATAGAAAATAAACAAGGCAATTATCACAAGTGGAAAGGCATCAGAGCAGGAGATGTAGTTCTACGTTGGGGCAACTCTTTCTTTTGCTACTGTTGAGTCAACGCTGCTCTAGATAAAGGTTAAGTTATCTGGACACTGGGAGCTGTAGGTGGCCAAGCCAGATGATTTACCTAGTAAAAGCCACCCTAATTGATAGCAGCTTAGTCATCTCTCTCCTCTGTGGATTGAACTGCAAGGGTAGGCTTATGCTTAGCTGAAATGTTGGCAGCAGACCCCAGCCCTCCCTCACACTGAGAGGGAATGATAATTTCACATACTTTTTTGCATATTCATAAAGTTTTAATTGGCATTGAATCTGGCCTTGTCATAAGCTTAACTTTGCCCGAGTTTTTCAGAGCTCTTAGAAAAGCATGAAGAGGTGGGGACGCACTTAGTCCCTTACTTTCACCTCCTCTTCTGTATGCGGTCTTTGTTTTTATTGTCTCACTCATGCTGTTGTCTCATTCCTAGTCTGCCGTTTACCCTAAACTGGGTGGCATGGGCGAGGCAGTTGTGGGTACTTACACTGTAATTATTCTTGCAAAAGCCACGCTACTGGCTGTCAGATCAGGAGACCCCGGTGCTGCACAGAACCAGCCACTCTGAGCATTGCAGAATATCCCGTATCCTTGGCCCCCGCCCACTAAATGCCAATGGTGATCCCCTCAGTAGTAATAGCAACCAATAATTGGCTTCACATATTTCCAAATCCCCTTCCTGGGCCACACAAGGAAATGATGCTTTTTCCAGGAAGGCGGCTGAAAATGTGGCTTTTGCTAGTATTTAGAAAGAGAACCTTGTTCAAATGATGAGAGAATCTTCAGATGGCATCAGATTTTTGCCTTAACATGGTCTTTAAGTGACCTCCTAGTACTGTCAAATGTTCACACACTTGACATTTGAAGCAGAACATGTTAGGAATCTGAATCAAGGCTTTAGTATATTTTTACCCCGTGTTCAACAGACACTGTGAGCTGGCGCAGGCTCCGAAGACAACTGCCGGCTACTTTAGAATACAACCTGGGAATGTCCCAGCTTTCTGATAGGGTCAAGGGAAAAAAGCACCCAGTTTGATACCATCATTCTCAAATGTCTTTCAAGAGGAAGTCAGTAATGGTAATCATAAGAGTTGATGATAAGATGAAATAGTCTCTTTCTGGTTTTGCCGAAAGCAGAGTGGTATGGCTTGGGCATCGCTGGGTTTGACTCAGTCTCACATGTGGTAGCTCACATTCATGCACACAAAAAAATTTTCAGATGTTTTGAGTATGACTTCGGCCCGTACATTGGATGGACTAAACATATATTGTTGCTGAAGATAAAGATACTTATCTAGAATAAAAATCCAAAAAAATCCCTTAACATTATCCAATAAAAGCATCTGCATGTGTGCAAACTAAAACTACTCTAAAATGTTATGACTCTTAAGAATATTAAAGATAATTATTTTACATGGAAATAGTTTAAAAATCAAATGCACTCAAAATGCATTAAAAAGTATCTAGAGGCAGAGCAGTACCATTTGGGAATGTGTTCCAATTCTAAAGAGGCAAATTTTACTCTAGTAGGGCACAAAGGGAGAAGAGAAAACTGCACTGCTGATCTTTTTCTCGGATTTTTTAAAAGGCAAGCTGCTTTCCGCCAGTATGAAGAATGGATCCAGTTTGGCATGAATTTCTTTGCTATCATAGTTTTTTCTCTCAGGAGTTCAGGAGGGCAGTTATTTTAAATTACGATGAAATACTTCCTTTTCTGGAAAAATAAAGATGACAGTGTCACCCTAAACCTTGGCTAGCTTTTGTTCTAAGTTTTCTTTTCTGGTTTCTTTCCTTTTGTGCACAGTGAGAGCAGGTAAAAAGGAAGAGAGTTTGCCACCATTTAGCATGTTTTCTGAGGTTTTGTTTAGTCCCGCTAGAAACAAGCCAAATGATTTGGTTATGTTCAATATTTCCTTCAGAACCTAAGAATCTCTACACTAGTGTTTTGTTAACCACATACATGTCAAATAAACTTTTTTTTTTTAGAGATGTGATGTCTTCTGCAAAAAAGTGTATTGTACTAGATGGGAACAAGAGGACAAGGACCTAAATGCAGCACACGCGCGCCTTCAGTGACTTAAGTGCTTATTACCAAGTATGTTCTGAACTATTGAACCCATAGAGAGGAAAGTTATGACAGGATTATGTGAAACAAAAGTCAGAATTAGCCAGCAACTTTGAAAAAAAGACCTCCTATCTGTAGAAACATATGGAAAATTTAAAAAAAAGAAAAAAAGAGGAATCTAACATATGAAAACCCAATCCCACTGGAATGTTTTTCTGTATACAGCCTAAGCGCCACATAAATAAAACCACAAACGTCTGCAGAAGGGCGTGAGAGGACGTGAGCCCCTGACACTCTCTCCTGTTAGGGCTCCCTCTGGGAGTAAGACCCGGGTTAGTTTGCAGAGACAAAAGCTATGTGGAAATCCTTCCTCTTGGGAGCAGTGGGCCTCATTGGAAGGGAACTTCTGATAGCCCCTAAGCATGATACAAAGTATGACACAACCCCAAAAAGGGTTCTGATTCAGGTTGTAGGATTCTGAGCTTTTGGGATATCAGGGGACGGCAAACATCTTTTAAGAACAGGGACATTCTTCTGGTTTGAACGGAATAGTGATCTTTAACCGCAATGTTATGTGTCAAGTTCAGGCCTTCCGGGGGAGACTTTTGGCTCTAAACTGCCTGGGAACACACCCTCTTCACGCCAAGTTCTGGTGAAATGTTCACTTATAAGGCACAGCCCCACTCTTGGTCTTTTTCCCTGTGTAAATCTCTGGTTTGAAAACCTTGTAGCATTCAGGCGTTTCAAGCTTGAGGGCTGAAACGTCACTTTTAAAGCAGGGTTAAAAAGGTCACACAGCTGCAAATAATAATAGCCCAATGAAATTCAGATTCTGACTGCAGCCTGCTTCAAGAATAACACTGCAACAGGAAACAAGCCCACTAGATCCTTTTACCAGTAACGCTGGTAAGAACACTACTGATAAAACGGTATGTGCATGTGTCTGTGTGAGAAAGAGACAGACATAAGGAGACAAACACAAAGGGAGGAGAGAAAGGCACACACACAGGAACAGACATGCAGAGAGACCGGGAAGATACAGAAAGACAGAGACTCACACAGAGAAAGATATAAAGACACACACAAAGTAATTGATTTTCTTGGACTCAGATTCAAGGTGTTTATTTTTCTATTGGAAGTTATGATATTCAGGTTTGAAAAATAAAGATATATTTGAAATCCAGAATGCTTACTTTGCAGGTAGCTTCCAGTAGTTACATTTTTCACGTAATGCTTCTTTGAATGGTCCTGTCCTGCAGTGTTTTACTCCAGTGGCACTGTTTCACAGATGAGCAAATAAGATAGTGAAAGATGCAGTATCCCTTCCGAAGAAAGAAATTCTTAGCTCCAAATTGAATATATAATTCCTTCCCAATAGCTAGCCACATGTGGGGATAACCTACCTGCATCCTTGCTTTGAAAGTAGAACCAGGCATCTTAGAAGAAAATAAATTGAGAGTGTGTTTTCGGTGAATATGTGTTGGGTGATTATCATGTGTGTCCCCTCACCCTTCTGACAGACGTATTGAGATAAATATTTGCTTCGTTTCAGAAACACGAAGTGCAAATTGGCCATGGCCTTAACTAATTTAATTAATAAACAACATTTGTTCCCAGGAAGAAAGCAGGATTGATGTGGAGTGTCACACAGTGTGACTAACTCAAGGTGCTCGTGTTTTCCAGCTGTTTTTGGCACTTCTGGAAGGGCCAGTTTCCTCCTCTAGAACCTTTTTGAGGGTCTTGTAAGCACAACAAAGTAGCAACGTCTGCTTCATGTGTGTCCTGCCAAGAAGGCTCTTCCCACACTCACAGTAGAGTGAGAGATGCTGACAAATGTTGTCAGTATCACGATTAAAATTCAAGTTCCCCTTTCAGATCTATAATGCACTCATTTCCCAGTTAACAATACCAGAGGTGAGGGGGACAGAGCCATATTATTGTTGGTGCTCACTGATACTCATGATTTCAGTTTGTAGCTTTGAAGTTCCCATAACTTTTGGTATTTATAAGAGCACATGGCAGGCTTTCAGATTAGAACAGCCCTTTTAGTGTCTTACTATTTACTACTGCAAATTCCATATCGCTGTAGGAATCCATCTGCTGTGAATGGAGGAAACTTGTGCCATCCCACTAAGATTAGAGTTTGATGTTAACTAGGGATTAGTAATGGCTTTCTACAATTTAGATGGGCAAGCATCACTCTTGACTGATTACAGCAAACCAGATGATGTCAGTTTTTTTTTTCCCTCTGGGCTTAGTTGTTACCTGTAAGTTTAAAATAGATATTTACAGTATATTGTGTAGCTTGTCCACGTTTTCAGTATCATTTGCTTTTTGCAGTGCTTGCCTTTCGTGAAATGGTATTTCCAAGTATATCCCTAAATGGCTGGCAAAGCATTTGAATGGATTGCATGAGCCATTGTGGATGATTTCCCATTTTAGACCAGGAATTTGTGGGGTCAAACGCTGAACAATGAAAGAAATTCTTGCTCATTGCGAGGCCAGGGAATCCAGTGGCAGTCGAAGGTTTGAATTGTAAATCAAGCTTGTCATCTCCTTGTCAACCATGAAAAACCTCAACTCATTTTATGTACTATTAGGGTTGTTATCAGAGTTTTTTTGGTTATCTTCCCAAAATTTGAAGGAAATTAAACTCACGGGACATTTTTTCTGATTGACTATTGAATCTGAATTTTGGAAAAGAGAAACAAAAATGAGTACTGTTTAGAAACTATTAAATGATGAGGCAGCATCTGCCACAATTATGACAGCGTCTAACCAAAGGTATGGGACTACTCATTGTCTTTCAAAGGTGGCTTCACGGGGGTCATACTCAGCCCACAAACAGACTGGCCCTTAATTATGTCAATGTCTATGGCAACATTAATGAACAATTTATAATGAATTAATACATTTACATGTGAGATTGAATAAAACCAGATTCATTCATTGTTTCTACCAAAAGCACCATTGACTTTTTTTCATTAAATCTGGAGAGATTTCTTCTCTGGCCATAACTGGCACCAGGTAGACTGAGTGTTCCCCAAAACTACTTACCTCACCAATAACTTGATTCAGGGCAAATATCGTTTGAAAACCACTGCCTGAGGAGTAGAGAACGGGTAAGCTGTTTGGGGCAGTACATTGTGATGACTCAGGATCATTATCCATTCCACAAATATTTATAGAACGCCTACTATGTAAACTCTATGCAGTGGAGCCCAGGGTATGGCAGTTGCCAAGCAAAACTGGGTTCATTAAAAAATCCAAGCCAGTAAAACAACTGAATGGGAAATGAGAGGTTGAGGACTGAGGGAGAACAGCCTCCTTCAAATCCTGTCTTGAGTAATTTGCCCCCACCTGATGAATGGTAAAAGAATCTATGCAGGGCTTTATTTAATAGGAGTCTGTTTGAGAGAATAATTATTACAATATGTGCTAGAAAAGAACCATAATAATAGACCGTAAAAATAAACCATGGCTCTTGACTAATATACTAGACCAGATCATACTAGTTGATAAAAGTAATAAAGCCTACGTGGTAGAGAGGTACCATTTAGAAAAACTATTGCAAACACCTACACAGAAAGGAATTAGCAAGGGAGTGCTGTTTGCAGAGGGCTAAATGTGGGAACTGCAGGGCATCAGAATAAAGCAGTTGAAGTTCACACACTAATATATACACACCCACTCACTTTAGACCTTATTAATCATTGAAAACTTACTTTAGCAACTGCTGTTCCACCTGAAGACTTTTATTCCAGTATTATGTTGCTAAAATCTAACTTGTCCATGGGATCCATGGCATGTAATACATTGATAAAGACTCACATTGTAAAATAGGAACATTACAATTGTAACTCAGTAGAACCTGTCGATAACTAAACTCTAAGTGATTTGAGGACAGATGGTATTTCTCAACTTACATCTTCTGAGGCATGATTTCTTACACTGATGTATCTCAGTGGCTAACAGATTAGATTTATATTCCTCTAAACATCCACATCATGAAGGCAGTAGAATCTATGTGGCTGAGCCTGTGCTGTCGTCAAGCACCAGCATCATCGTGTAATTCTAAGGTATTTGCTGCAGCTCATATGTAAATGCAGCCATTAATTAAGATAAGGCAAACAATGTTGATATCAAACAGAATTGCTGAAGTATTAGCATTATGGGCCTGAATTTCTGGGGAAGGTCAGTACATTGGTGGGCCAGGGCTTTGGATGGAGTTGGGTTTATGGTAGAAAAATACTTTCTCCTCATACTTATGTGTCTGGGCTTGGTCAGTCTCTTCCCTACTTGGCTTGTTAATGAATCTTTTTAAATTTTCATCAGTAGCACTTCCAGTCTTGATCATTTCTGTTACTTGGACATTAATTATTATTAATTACTACTTTAGATGTAGGCCAGGAATGTGCATATATGGAACTTTCTCATTTTACTGTTACATAATCTAACGTTACTTGGTAAGAATAACATTCTATATTAGCAACTAAAGCTCTTAAGTGGTGTCGAAGAAAGAGTCACCGTAGGCAAATAAGATAGTACTTTATATTTAATAATTTTATAAATAGATAATATGTAATATTAGAGTGAGGTTTCAGTAACCCTTACCCAGACCTTTGTCCATATGTGAAAATAGCTACCAGGCCTTGTAGCTAATATGATGAGGAATGAGGCTGCTGAAAGTTGGTCTTTATACCCCTCTTATTAAGGTATGGACCTTAGGCATGGAGCAATTAAATGATCTGACAAATGGTCGGGCAGAAGAAGTCTACAGAAATAGTGAAAGAGTTTAAACAAATTTACTAGAAGACTAAGACATAGTTCATTAATGGATAGCCTGACAACTCTATTGCTTATTCTATCTTGGATCAAAATCATTTTAGCTTTTTAAAATTACTTTAAATTCTGGGGTACATGTACAGAATGTGCAGGTTTGTTACAGAGTATACACATGCCATGGTGGTTTGCAGCACCCATCGACCCATCATCTACATTAGGTATTTCTCCTAATACTATCCCTCCCCTAGCCTCCCAACTCCCCAACAGGCCCTGGTGTGTGAAGTTTCCCCTCCCTGTGTCCATGTGTTCTCATTGTTCAACTCCCACTTATGAGTGAGAACACATGGTGTGTCTGGTTTTCTGTTCTTTTGTTAGTTTGCTGAGAATGATGGTTTCCAGCTTCATCCGTGTCCCTGCAAAGGACATGAACTCATCCTTTTATATGACTGCATAGTATTCCATGGTATATATGTGGTACATTTTCTTTATCCAGTCAATCATTGATGGGCAGTTGGGTTGGTTCCAAGCCTTTGCTATTATAAACAGTGCTGCAATAAACATACGTGTGCATGTGTCTTTATAGTAGAATGATTTATAATCCTTTGGGTATATATCCAGTAATGGGATTGCTAGGTCAAATAGTATTTCTGGTTCTAGATCCTCAAGGAATCACCACACTGTGTTCCAAAATGGCTGAACCAATTTACACTCCCACCAACAGTGTAAAAGTGTTCCTATTTCTCCACATCCTCTCCAGCATCTGTTGTTTCCTCTCAGCTTTAAAGTCACCCCTTATTTTGAGACTTAGTAGTAAGTTCTCAGTATTCATAGCGGGGAACAGGGATGATCTATGACACCTCCAATGGCAAAATCAAATGAACAATTAAATGTGATAAGTTATTTTAATTGGTCAACATTCTCAGACAAGGGCAAGCAGAAAGATTCCAAAGGTATTTGTGTTTTCTTTCTTCTACTAAATATAACACAATAAAGGATTTTAAACAATATGGCTAATACAGGAAAGCTATAAAATTATGGTAGTCACAGTATTAATGGGTGGCCAAATGAAGGGTGAAAATGCGTCACTGTGAAAGTTGTATAATTGTGAGAAATAGTGGTTTGAATAGGTTTACATTTTTAAATTTCCTTCATATCGTTTAAAAATATCTGACTGACAGTGTTAAGTCTTTTCACTTTGTGCTTCAGAAAAGTGAAAGTTTACATATATTTTCCCAAAGAATATTGTTGAAAACATTAGTGTTTGGGGGAAAGTGTATGGTACATACAAGGTACCATATAATTGGTTTTGGTTGAAAGATAGTGACGCTTCCTTCAGACAAAGGGTGATTATTCTATGACTCCAAGCAGAACTTCCTATTTCAGGAACCAAGGTGACTTGTGAATCCTATTCAAATCACCTACAAGTGGCATTTTAAAGAAGCAAATTCTGTGTACACAGTAAAAGCAGTAGATTTTAATTCAGTAATAGAGCCGTATACCATTAGCAGCAATGTAACATACAAATTCAACTCTAAAAATGGTTAAAAAAAAAAGGGGGGGTATGATATAAAATATTATTTAAGTTGTGTAACTTATATTTGCATAGTTACTCCCATTTTGTATATATATATGTATATATATATATATATACACACACACACACACACATATATGTTACTGTGTGGATTGGTAACCACAAAACCATGTATGCTATACTTATATTGGCTTTTGGGAAGATTTGCAAAGGTAATTTTGACTACATTCAATTTTTGCCTAATGTATGAACCTTAGAACTGAAATACAGCAGGGTGTGGTGGCTCATGCTTGTAATCCCAGCACTTTGGGAGGCCATGGTGAGAGGATTATTTGAGTTCAGGAGTTCAAGACCAGCCTGGGCCATATAGCAAGACCTTGTCTCTGTTTTTATTTAAAAAAAAAAAGAAAAAAGAAAACTGAACTGCTACATAAGAAAAGACAAAGTATAATTTAACGTATGTCTGATTTTTATTTTTGAGATGGAGTCTTGCTCTGTCACCCAGGCTGTAGTGCAGTAGTGTGATCTCAGCTCACTGCAACCTCCTGTCTCCCAGCTTCAAGCGATTCTCCTGTCTCAGCCTACCAAGTAGCTAAGATTACAGGCATGTGCCACCACGCCTGGCTAATTTTTGTATTTTGGGTAGAGACAGGGTTTCACCATGTCGGCCAGGCTGGTCTCAAACTCCTGACCTCAGTGAGGATTACGTTATGATCCACCTGCCTCAGATTAGATTACATTAGTGATCTAACATTAGTAATCCGCCCGCCCTAGCATTCCAAAGTGCTGGGATTACAGGCATGAGCCATCACGCCCCACCTATGTGATTATAGCATAAGGCTTTTTTCCTGAAAGCTATGATATTCCAGATGATGTATTTGGATCAGAGGGCAGCAACCTTAATCTAATGTTAATTTCAAATCAGCTTATAAAGCCAAATGAACGAAATAGCCAACATAATGTTTTTGCCATTTTTGGATTTCTATTTACTCCTGCATAACTTGGATAACTTTAGTTGAGGCACATCAAATGCCTGCGATGAGAGGGAATTGAGGACCACAGTTTGCCGCCTGAATCACTTGTTAAGCTGGTGCCACAGCTACTTTGTAGTCCCTTGGGAATGCTGAAGCTTGCTGGGGGGGTGGTAGGTGTCTCATTTCACCTGTTGCTCAGAGTTGGCATTTCACACTGGCAATTACCCAGTGATTGCCACCTCTCCCTGTCCTAAGTAGCGAATCCCGAAAGCTTTCAGCAGGACCGAACAAGGGTTGGGGTGCACTTTTGCCTGAGACTCTTCCTGCACAGGTGTGGTCTTTCCAGGTAATAGTGCCCACCAGGTGGTTTTCCACAGGTAGGATTTTTGCTGTGAATGCTCCATAGCAGGTTTCTTGAAAGTACAGTCAATATGCACCCAAAAAAGGTCAGTAAGAGCCCAGTCTAGGTGAGCCTGAACAACTACAGCCAAGCAGGGCCTGTGCTCATTCGCGTTAATGTTCTGCTTGTCTAATTTGGGTATTGGTGTAGAAAGGGGGCTCTGAGTGATTGCCTCTCTCGTTGCTCAGGTAGAAGCAGAAGATATTCAAGATATTCATGGATTTCTGTTTTCCTCCCCCCCTTTCCCTCTGATCCTTCAGATTTATGAGGAATCCAAGATGAATTTGGAGCAGGAGAGGCCATTTGTCTGCAGTGCCCCAGGCTGCTCCCAGGTGAGTGTGCGGATCCTCCGTGCTCTGACATGCAGAGCCTACTTTCTGAAAGGGAAGCAACTCTCACCCGGCAATCATGCACGCCCTGGGCTTTCCTTCTTTACCAAGACACCACCAAAGTCCTCCACCCCATCAGTATCATGATCATCATCATCTTCATGGCCATCATTATATTCTGTTTTGAGTAGTTCGAACTACTTTCCTCACATCCCCTGAGAGGTAACAGTGTTGGACATTTCCACCGTTAACTTCTGTCTGGAGGCAAACCAGATGTATCCTGCCCATCAAATATGCAGGCCCATCATTTTGCAAAGATGGAAGGAGAGTGCTTACTTTTACAAAAGTCACTTGAATCCTGGCTGGGCTTCGAGATTACTGAGGAAATAGCTTAATATCATAGGTTAAACTTTATTTTGTTTTGTTTTCTAATTTGAGTAAAAAACCCCCCAAACTCCCTATAACTATTCTAATGCCTACAGTTTTCCTATGTTTCTAAACTTTAAGAGGGGAAATTGTCCTTCTGTGTTGGATTAAATCTCTTTTAGCCTCTGATGACTTCCATCAAGTGGAATTAGTGTGGGAATTTGATGAGATACTGCCAGTAGAGTGTTTAGTATAGGGTCTGCACACAATAAGAGCTCAATTATTGTCCACTGTTTTTACTACTGTTGCTGCTGCTGCTACTATTATTATACTGGGATCTATCTCTTTGAAAGAATTAGAAACATTCATCACCTAAAATCAGAGTTTTTCACTTTACCTTTAAAACGTGACAGTGACTTTTTCTACTCTTGATGCTTTGAGTATCTCCACATTGCAGTGATTGGAAAATGACTACACATGGTCGCTCTCATGCCTAGATCTTCATTTTGTGGGATATAGGGCAAGTTTGGAACCTAGAGCACAGGCATCTTTCAGATGTGGCCGGTTACATTCTTTCCCTGACTCTCCTGCCTATTCATGTGGTAGGATGTAGAGCAAGGCATAGCAGTCAGGTGAGAGCTGGTACCCATTGAGGACCCTTCTTGTTAATCTCCCCACAGAGTTTGTGGAGGATTCTGGGAGCCTTCTGGAGGGAAGAGGCCATAGAAATACAAGACATTATGGCTGGTGTTATCAATCATTGACTGAACAGCCAGAGTCCTTTGCTCAGGTTCTAGAAGTTTCACCAGGGGCTTTGTGTCAATGTTTATTTCCAACTTATAAATAAGAAAAGGAGTGACAAAAATGATTTTGAAGCAAACTGATTTGCAGATGATTTTGCAGTAGAAAACACTAAGAAACGACAGAATGACAAGTGACTGGTAAAAATGCTGCTAGACTGGGACTCTTCTTTGTGGATGCAGAGTGTCACTTTACTAAGTTACTAGGGTAACTAAGTTAAAACTTAATTCCTAAGGTAGAACTGATTCCCATTCAGCTTCTTTAAAGAGAAGTTTTGATAGCCGAAGGGAATCAGATAATTTGAGCAGTTTGCTTTGCTTTGGTGGTGAAAATGTGACATTAAGTTTGATTGAATTCAAGTCTCTCAACTTACTTTTTGGGAGCCTATTACATGCCAGGCAATGTGATTGCTCTGGGGAAACAGTAGTCACAAGACACATGTGTCCATGTCCTCACAGAGTTTCTAGTTCAGGAATCGTCTATAATCACATGATCTCCAAATCACTTAATTAGTCAATTGCAATTTTCTATGAAAGAAGACCATAGACCTCCTTGAAGAGTATAGTACAGGGATTGACTTTACTTGGGGAGGTAAATAGCAGGCTCCGTTAAGGATGGGGCATTTAATGGAATGCCAGAGACACAGCAAAGGCAAAAGAGGGTGCAGGGTGAGTTAGGACTCCCAATAACGTCTGGGGTTGTGTAGGACAGTAGAGGAGAGTGTTTCAAGGAAGGTGCTGTAAGCCATATCTAATATTTAGGTAAGTCAGAGAGAAGAGAGCTGGACATTAGGTATTGGACTGTATGGCAGCATTTTCCAAGCTTGGCACCATTAATATTTGGGAGCTGAATAATTCTATGTCTTGGGTAGCTGTCCTGTGCGTTGTAAGATGTTCAGCGGCATCCCTGGCCTCTACCCACTAGATCCCAGAAGCATTCCCCAGTTGTGACTACCCACAATGTTTCCAGACATTGCCAAATGTCCCCTGGGGGCCCAGATTGCCCCTGGTTGAGAATGACTGCCCTCTGATTTGCATGTTGGCTTTAGCCTCCCTTTCTTTCAGATTCCTTCTTTTAGGGGGTCGTCTACTTCTAATCCATGTTCTCCCAAACGATTTTAATGTATTGCTCTAAGCCATCTTTTCTTCTTTTTGGCAACAAGCAGGGTAGAAAGAAATGAATGCCACAGACATGTGGTCACTGGTGTCAGGCGCGTTTAGAGCTGGGACAGCTAGAGGACTGAGCAGAGGCTGTTGGCTTTGGCAGCTAGGTGCTCGCGGGCAACCTATGAGAGGGGAGCAGGGGTGGAGGCCAAACTGCAAGGGATTAATGAGTGAGTGGGTGGTGAGGAAGCGGAGGTGGCAAGCATAGAGAACTCTTTCAAGAGCACTAGGCAGTGACGGGAAGCAGAGTGATATAATGGTAGCCTGAGAAGGAAACAGCTTTTTTTAAAATTAAAGGATAGCCAAGCTGGAGTTTGTCAAGGACAAGAAACCAGTGAGACAGAAGGAGTGAGCATGCTGGTTTACAGGGCTCATCTATAGAAGATAAGGGGTGTGGATGAACCTGGAGAGGAGTGGGAATGCTAATTCCTCTGAGAAAGGAGGGACTGGAAAGAATATCAAGGAAGTAACATGAAAATGCTGAAGTAGAGGTATTTAATAAAGGTTGAAGGGAGTCCATTTTGAATGACCTTGAACTTCTCGGTGAAGGAGCAGGTCATCTCCTAGAGAAGGCTGAGTGGACTGAGGAAATGGTTGGACAGACATGGAAATGGGGATTGACAAAGTTTCTTGATTTTTAAGGAACAATTCTAAGCTTCCCCCGCTTCAGATTTAAATGTAAGGATGCTTCTAAAACTCGATGTCTTCATTTAATGTGGAAGTGTATTTTTTCCTTGACAAGCTGTTATAAAAATATGTGCATCTTTCAATGGAAGAGGTATTAGAATTAAGAAAACATAGCAGTCACCCAGTAGTCACAAAGGTCTCCTGGAGTATTAGAAACTCACAGTCAAGGCAGTTGTTGTGGCCATGGGATTTACTTTAGGGACGTCCCACAGCCTGGGAACCTGCATGGAGAAGATAGGACTATTGGGAATTGGAAAGGGGAAATACAAAGTATCAGTGTTTGCACTGTGCTGGGGGCGAAGAAAGGATTTTTTTCTCCTTTTCCCTCATGGGAAATAAACTTAGCTCTATTGGGAATGACTTATAATATGAGAGAGTTTTTGTTTGTTTGTTTGTTTGTTTGTTTGAGATGGTGTTTTGCTCTTGTCACCCAGACTGGAGTGCAATGGCACGATCTGGGCTCACTACAACCTCTGCTTCCTGGGTTCAAGTGATTCTCCTGCCTCAGCCTCCTGAGTAGCTTGGATTGCAGGCATGTGCCACCACACCTGGCTAATTTTTGTGTTTTTAGTAGAGATGGGGTTTTGCCATGTTGGCCAGGCTAGTCTCGAGCTCCTGACCTTAGGTGATCCACCTGCCTTGGCCTCCAAAGTGCTGGGATTACGGGCGTGGGCCACCACACCTGGCCACGTGGGAGATTTTTTTATGTTGTCGCAGAAGGAGGAGTTTCTCTTGCTCTTTGTAATCTCACAGAGCTCAGTGTTAATTTCACTCTCTCTTTGTTTTCCGAATTAACCACTTTCTGAATTCCAGTGGCCTTTCTCAGCTGTATGTCTGTTGCAGTCTGTACATTTTGGTTATTTATAATTTGCTGCTATTTTCCTGCTGAATTTAAAAAAATCACAATGTCTTGCATTATCTCACCTGGAAAATAATTACAGTTAATATGTGGTACTATGGAAATTATTGTTATTTAAGAAGTATTCTGGCTCATATCCTACTTTAGGCTATTATTTTACAAAGTCAAAAATGGCTTATAGATATTAAATGAAGGCTATTACCATGTTGTATATTTTTGTATGTACAAAATATATAGTATATTTAAAATACAGTGTACATGTAAAATACAGTATAGTATATTTTGGGTTATATATATATATAAAACAAAAATTGTAATTAGTTATTTGATAGAAAGACTAGGCAGCTCAGTCTCTAAGTCACATGTGGTAGTCTACGTATTTGGCATGGTCATTGTACAGTGTTATACAAGACCAAGAGAATGGATGAACCAGTAGCAAAAAATCGCGTCACATAAAGCAAACTTCTGTGTATTCAGAAATCTGGCATACTTACCATGTTTTGCAAAAGCCAGTGCTCTCTAATTTATATAATACAAATGACAAGTAAATAAGTGATACTTATGCAAAGAACTACTTTGAGAATACTTCGTATAATTCAGCTCAGGGAATTTCTTCAATCTCATGAACACAAATCTACGCCATTTGCAGAAAACATTTCTACCCTAGTAAACAAAGGTAATTAAAAGTTATATTGACTATCCTGAGGAATTAGGAAGCTCTGAAAGATTTTCTAAATTGTTGAAAATTTGGAAATGTTCAGCAGAATATATCATCCGCTGTTGTATTTTCACTTGACATTGATAAAGCAGATCTTCTGCCAAGTTCAGTTACTACAAACATACCAGTCTGAGGCAGGATAGGCTCGTATCTGCTGCAATAACAAATTCCCCCAAAACTTCAATGGCTTAGAGCAACAAAGGCTTATTTCTATTCCCCAAGGATACATTTCTATTATAGATTGGCAGGAAGTTCTTCATAATCCTTTAGAATTCAGAAATGCTCTTCATAATGCCTCAGAGATTTAGGATGATTGAGTAGCCACTATTTCTAATACTGCTAGTTGCCACATTAAAATGAAGGGGAAGGGGGAATGCTAGAGCATCTTACACCAGAAATTAGAGGCTGGCCTCTGGGCGACATGTCCCTTTCATTCCTTACTCAATGGGCAGAACTAGTCACATGGCTTCAGCAACCACAAAACATTTGGGAGCAGCATTTTTGACAACCGTAACATCATTCCCTGAAAATTAAAAATAAGCATTGATTTGTTACATTGTACAGAACATAGAATACTAAAAATAATTTCTCATGTTACTCTAAAATCATATGTATAATTTAAAAATATCAGATAATAAGTAGGCAAGGTCTTCAACAATGGAAATGTACTCTACAAATTTCACAGTATACATTTGTAGATACATATGTCAAATAATTAGGCATGGCAAATAATTCTTTCCCAAAGTCTGACATGAATCAAGATTCTTTTCTTTCATCATGCATTTCTCCTACTTTTGGTTAATCCATCGATAATGTCTAGCACACTTATCATACCTTAGACTTAATTTTACACTATTATGTTAAACATTAACTACTTTTGAAAAGTTCCAAATGATTCTGCGAAATTGCAGTACTACTCAGGTCTAAATTCACTTTCATGTTTTGGACGTGGTTTTCTCATATGTATAAGAAGAAATGGAAAAATTCTAACTTGTCATGTTGCCATTATTCTTCTTCATGACCACAAATAAGCATTCATTTAAACACTTTCATCTGTTTAAAGATGCTGCCTAATTAGGTAGGCATTAGGGCACAGCTTACTTATTTTTTGTATATATGTTATTTTAATACCTTCAGTGTTATTCATTTACCTCTTCCTGTTTTATTCTTTAAACACAAAGTTTAAAGTGCAAACCCATAGCTCCTAAAGAAATATACAGTTTACTGATTAGTCAGCATAGTTGGTTATACCCAGGGACTACCTAAGAAGTAGAGTGTTTCAAAAAAGTTCCCAGGGAAGGCATAGAAGGCAAAAACTTTCTGCTTATTATTAGTACAGATTTTTCTGCAATTGTAGTTAATCCCTTTGGTAAACCGTAATGGAAATTATGATGTATGTATTTGGGTGTAATTGAAGGGAACATCCCAGCACATTTGCTTGCATAAAAAAGCTTGCAACTTCACTTACTCATGCTTTCACACTTTTTCAGAACTGGTTTTTGTTTGTTTGTTTGTTTTGCTTGTCATGTTTGCAGTGCTGAATAAGTCTTTCTCTCAATAATGGTAACTATGTTTTATAAAACTGAATGGCTCTTCTTCTCTCCTCCTTTTTTTTTTTATTTGTCTGACAGCGCTTCCCAACAGAGGACCATCTGATGATTCATAGGCACAAGCATGAAATGACTTTGAAGTTTCCTTCAATAAAAACAGACAACATGTTATCAGGTAAGGAGCACCAGGCAAATAAGCTTTGGGTGATCAGATCTGTTTCATGCAAGATACTTGTTCTTTTGGTAGGCAAGTCCGACTGTAAGTTGTGCACCTGAAAATACACGTTTCTAAGGTGTAGCAGAAATATAATCAGGTAATATTCATCCAAATGATAGAAGAGTGGCAACTTCTCACTTTCTAGAATGTGAAATATGTATTACGATGCAACTTGGCTCTATATAAGTTGTTTTAAAAATCAGTGTTTTAAAAACCATATACCTGGCTGGGTGCTGTGGCTCACACCTATAATCCCAGCACTTTAGGAGGCTAAGGTGGGTGGATCACTTGAGGTTGGGAGTTTGAGCGAGACCAGCCTGGACAATATGGTGAAAAACCCCATCTCTACAAAAAATACAAAAATTAGTTGGGAGTGGTGCCATGCACCTATAATCCCAGCTACTCGGGAGGCTGAGGCACAAGAATCGCTTGAATTCGGGAAGTGAAGGTTGCAGTGATCCAAGATCACGCCACTGCACTCCAGCCTAGGCGATAGAGCAAGACTCCGTCTCAAACAACAACAACGACAACAACAACAACAACAACAACAAACCTGTAATCACACTCAAGCAACAAACGTTAATTGGCATCTATGCACACCACACTGTTTGGTGAGCCATGGGAAATGCAAAGATGATATGCTTTCTGTCTTCAAGGATATCACAATATAGCATGCATGTGCTTAGCTAAAATAAAGGATCATCTGTCATATGTATCAAATGAGTATTTTAAGGAAAAGATGCTATGCAACTTTGGTAGAAGGAGCTCCTCTTTCTGGATTGAAATGGTCAGTGAAGGTGTCCTTAGGAAACAGTACCTGCCTCATATGTGGGAGGTGAAATGAGAGAATGGAACCAGCAAGTGCTCAGCAAATGTGAACATAAGTAAATAATACCAACAAGCCATCCTCTCATTGTGAGTTCTTCTCGTTTTGAGAGGTAGTACGGTAAATTAGAAAAAGTGCAGGGACAGGAGTGAGGAACCTGAGCTCTATCCTGGGCTTTGCCCCACCTGCCCGTGACCTTGAGCTAGTTATTGAACCTTTGTGGGCTTCAGTTTTTTTTTTCCCCCAAACTGGGAATGATTGTATCTGCCAATCCTGTTTCAGAGGCTTATTATGAAGATTCAATGAAAGAATGTAAGGAAAAGTGTCGCATAAACCCTAGCAGGATAATCACATAGTTTCTTGTTATTATTAGACTAGAAAATTTTCATCTTAGCCCGTGTCTTCTTAGCACACCTATGGATATGTTTTAAACGTATTAGAAGAGAAACAAACTGTCCTGCCAGGCCTGGCTCATGTGATTTAGTGTTTCTATGTTACTTTAATTTTATAAGTACTTTATTATGATGATTTTTATAATTCTATTTTAAAATTTTACTTTGTTTTTAGTTCCGGGATATAGATGCAGGATATCACAATTACCAATAAATCCTCTAAGGCATTTGTCAGACAGGGTATTATAACCCACTGTTACTGATAGAGAAGGAAGGGCACAGGTGATGGAGCTTCTGTCCCAGCCTCAGAACGCAGGGAAAAGATGAGGGCCCTTGATCCCCAGTCCTAACCCACTGACCTGCACATGGCTACTGCATCATCAGACTTTGCCACTTTACAGACACGGTCAAATTCTCCCAGTACTCCTGGTGTCAGAGCTGTCCACACATCCGGTGACTTGTTGACAGTGCCAATGTCCTCTGGCTTGGAAGACTCCAAGTTCAAAGGCAGCCTGTGCCTTTCTCTTCACCCTCCACGCATCACCTCTCAGCCTCTGTTTGTTGTTGAACTTGTGTTTAAATTGTTTTGTCTTTCTTTAAGTCTGCAAACAGAGATGCAGAAACTCAAATTCGTAAGAATTGTAATAGCCTAAAAGGATTAGAGAAATGGCCTATTCTTTTGTTTTTTATCCATTATGTTCTATGGAGTCACTTGTAGTATAACTTAATGGTTCATCAGTGAGCATAGATACACAAGTAGCAAGGCTGTAGACTCTGCAATTCCCAATAAATTCAAAAGTTCTCTCTTTATTTTTCCCAAATAGGATCCCTCAAATAGGCTGCCTGGTGGTAGAGGAGTGGGAGGTGAGTTTAGGGAATGATGATTATGTAGAGAGATTACAACTATAGTTTAAGTACCAGAGCAGTCTTTCAGGCAGGCTGCCAGGATGGTCCTCTAAGGAGCCCCATCTGAAGGTCTGAAAAAGAGCAGCTGAAGATGTGTGAACACTCCAAAGAAGCATTCTTCTGTATAGTGCTTTAGCAGGTTTTTTTGGTTAATCTCTTGCAGCTTTGCAATTGTTCATACCGGATCCTTATTAATTTGAGGCTGTCCCTGCCAATCACTGGCAGTGCCAGGTGGAAAATTATTTGGAGAAAAGTAACTCTAATTTTTATTATGTCATATTTGGAATGAGAAAATGAAGAGAAAAATAAATATGTGGAAAACAGCATGAGTGATATATTGACATATTTTCTTTTGCTTTCTCATGGTTTATGTTGAGGTTGGTGAGGCCATTTAATACCCCTAATGAAATGAAGTGCTAAATTTTAAAACTTGCTACCCACTTTGCATGTTCTTAGTTTCATAGAATTTTCTTACTGGAAGGGAATGCAGAGCTATCCAGTCTGGTTCAATTTCTTTGCACTTAGGGAACTCTATGTAATGTACCATTGTCCATCCTGAATTAGAATAGGCTGTTGTGTTAGGTATTTTTACTTTGTTATTTAAAATGTTTTTCCCCAGGAAATACTTTAGCATTTATTTTTCTCAAGCTTCATTTTCCATAATGGTCATTGTAGCATATTGGATTATGATTACACATATGACAAGATTTTACTTGACTGCTGCTTATTTAAATTTGATTTATCAAAAGCTTCAGAGTATACTTTTATTAAACCTATGTTCATAGATCAAATTAGTTTGTAATTGTATTTTGTCATACTGTCCATGATGAGTTTTAGTATCTTATGAGTTTAAGAATTAGTTGTTGTTGGTTTTTTTTTTTTTTTTGAGACAAAGTCTTGTTCTTGTTCCCCAGGCTGGAATACAATGGTATGATCTCGGCTCACTGCAACCTCCACCTCCGAAGTTCAAGTGATTCTCCTGCCTCAGCCTCCTGAGTAGCTGAAATTACAGGTGCCTGCCACCATGCCCAGCTAATTTTTGTATTTTTGGTAGAGACAGGGTTTCACCATGTTGGCCAGGCTGGTCTTGAACTCCTGACCTCAGGTGATCCGCCCACCTTAGCCTCCCAAAGTGCTGGGATTACAGGCATGAGCCACCTGGCCAGTTTCTCTCTGTCTCTTTTTAAAAATGTGTTTACATGGTATTAGAATACTTTGTTTTCTTAAAAGACAGTTACAACTCACGCTAAAGACTTCTGGTGCTGGAAAACAAACATGCTCATTAAAATTTTATTTACCTTATAATATTTTGTGGTCTATCATGAAGATGAATGATTTTATATAACTCAAAATATAGTAACAATAATTATAAAAATAATATAACTCAAAACATCAGGGCAAAAATCTTCAAGTTCATCCTAGGCCATTTTTTCAAGCAATATTCAATTATACATTTTATTTCAGATGAGTTGAGGCTTGTCATATTTTAAGAAGACAAAATATGATAGATATTTATATGACAAACCTTTATTTTGGAAAATCACTTTATCCTTAATTACTTGTAAATATTGTAGTTGTGGAAGGTGTTAAGATGTCACAGATATACTCTTAAGTTTCCAACAGGCTGAAAGATCAGAAATAATTTCACAGCTTTGTCATAAGGTCCATTTCATTTAGGCCAGGTAGAGTTACTTATAAAAAGTGATCATAAATTATTTTTGACATGCCCCAGGTAGGGTATTAAAAGTGACAGTCACCATGTTTGATTAAAATGAGCCCTATCTTCTGAATAGACAGTAAACATAAACCCCTTATTCTAACGGGACAGAGTAGGGACACAGATGGAGATGACAGTGTTGGATTTTGAGAGTAAAAACTTGCACAACCCTTCACCTGGGTCCTCCCATCTTTATTTGGCCCACCAGGTGTGGTGGTGCACACCTGTAGTTCCAGCTACTCAGGAGGCTGAGGCCAAAGAATCACTTGAACCCAGGAGGCAGAGGCTGCAGTGAGCAGAGATTGCACCACTGCACCCCAGCATCGGTGACAGAGTGAGACTCTATCTCAAAAAAAAAAATGAGTAAATAAATAACATGTACACACACGTGATGTATTTCTAGAGTCGTAATGTGATGATGGATGTGAGTCTTTCCCTTCAGCTGTTCTCATTGTGAAGAATGATAATTTCCTAGTAAGGGAAGTTGTGATGTAGAAGGGTGTTGAGTGCCAAGTTTGAAGTGAAAATGTGTAGAGGACAATGCACTTTCACAATCACCAGCTATTATGGGATGCAATGTTTGGTTTGAAAATCATGATCAAATGTCAGTATAGCAGTAAAGAGGGTGGAGTCTGAGTCTATTTCAGTGGTACTATGGGTAGGTACCGGGGAATTTCAAATCTTGTCTTGGTAAATGACCCCATCCTGACTTCTTTATAGAGTTCCTGGGTTCTGTGCAGGAAAAGAAAGACCCAGAATGAGAATCAAAGCACAACCTATTGCTGAACAAACAAATAATATTCCAAATATTCCAAATGAGAATTCCTATTGAAACAAAAACTCATATGGAACACATGACTTTTTCTCCATCTCCACTGTAAATCTTGATACTAGCAAGTTTAGCCTTTACTGTGCAGAGAGATTGAAACAGCCCTTCCAGGTCGGGCTGTGTGCATATGTGTCCTCTCATGTGCTCACATGTGTGTGTGTGTGTTTGTGTGTGTGACCTAAAGGATGATAGATTTTGTTGCCTGGACGGGGAGGGGAACATGAAGTTCAAGAGTGTCGCGGATCTTCCCCACAAGGTAAAACCCAATTGACATCTCAGGTGGGAGGCCTAAGAAAGACACGCTGAACTGTGTTTCTTTTAAATGCCTAGGTAGCCTACCGACATCACTATGGCTCAACTAATGGTACAGGGAACTGCTCTGTGCCTGGAGGGAAGTTAGGGCAGGCATCAGTCAAGGCGTAGGAAGAGGGGCTGAAGTTGCCCTTCTACTGCCAAGTATTCATTCATGCAGCAAACACTCGTTGAGTGCCTACAATGTATGTTAATTGCTGCACTGAGCAAGACAGGTGAGGTCTCTTTTTTTCATGAAACTTACTACTCAAGTGGGGTACAGGGGAAGGGAGATAATAAATAACAACAAAAAATCCAGATAAGTAAGTAAGTATCAGTGACAAGTGCTATGACGAAGATAAAACATGACAACATGATAACAAGTAGCTAGCAGGAAAGGCCTCTGGGCACCTTAGGCTCAGGGGTCCTTCCTCCCTGACCTCTGAATGTGGTGGGACTGGATGTGGGTAAGACCACAAGACCAAGTGTGGCACAGCTGACTGTATCTTGAGCTGACACTGAAGAGAGGCAGGAAAGACTGGCTTCTTCATTCCATCTTCCCTCATTCATCAGATTCTCAGCACTCACCATTTAATAGGGAGCATCTGACATAAATGGCAATATAGTCCTTCAGAACACAACTGTGTCCCTGGATTAGGTCTAAAATCAGGGCCTATCTCTAGTTCCAGGCTCTAAACCTAATTCTCACCACGGAGAAGGGAAGGAAATAATTCAGGGAAGTAAAACATTTGTCCCCAAGAGGCTAATCATGATCATCCAATCAGAGAATCTGAATCCATTGCTCATGGTTCTTTGCTAGAAGAGTCTATTTAATAATCCCTGTGCGTTTTAAGAGGGAAGCCAGAGGGAAGATGGCATATCTCCAAATTCTTTTGTGTGTGTGTGTAGGGGGGTGGCCAGGATACTTTTTAATTTTCTGCAGGGAATTAGAAGAAAACAAAGGAAAAGAGGAAGTTCAAGTTGAGGAAAATAATGGGCTGAGAAAGGGAACTATAGTTTGGAGGTGGAGGAAGTGATAAGGTGGTGATTGAGACCACATTCCTTGAACTGCAAGGAAGCGAAACTCAGGCTAACAGGCAGAAAAGATGGGTTTATGAAAAGGATGCGTGGCCATGCTGTGCAAGGACAGGAATGCAGCTGGGCTTCTGGAATTAACTAAAACTGGGAACTCGACACTCCCAGGGTGCATCTTCTATTCCCAGTCTCTGATTGTTTTTGGGTATCCTCCTTCCTCCTTCCTGCTTTTCACTGCAGGCTGCTTTCTCTGCTTCCTAGACCACAAGACAGAAAATATGACCACTGGCTAGGAGGGGTGGCTCACACCTCTAATCCCAGCACTTTGAGAGGCTGAGGCAGGCAGATCACTTGAGACCAGAAGTTCAAGACCAGCCTGGCCAATATGGCCAAACTCTGTCACCCATTTCTACTAAAAATAGAAAAATTGGCTGGGCATGGTGGCTCACACCTGTAATTCTAGCACTTTGCGAGGCTGAGGTGGGCAGATTGCCTGAGGTTAGGAGTTCAAGACCACCCTGATCAACGTGGAGAAACCCCATCTCTACTAAAAAAAGAAAAAATTCAAAATTAGTCGGGTGTGTGGTGCATGCCTGTAATCCCAGTTACTTGGGAGGCTGAGGCAGGAGAATCATTTGAACCCAGGAGGCAGAGGTTGCAGTGAGCCAAGATTGCGCCATTGCACTCACAGCCTGGGCCACAGAGCGAAACCCCATCTCATGAACAGAGGAAAAGAAATTTAAAAAAAAAGAAAAAGAATAGAAAAATTAGCCAGGTATAGTGTCGGGTGCCTGTAATCCCAGCTACTGGGGAGGCTGAGGCACAAGAATGACTTGATCCCGGGAAACAGAGGTTGCAGTGAAATGAGATCGTGCCACTGTACTCCAGCCTGGGTGACAGAGCAAAACTTTGTCTCAAAAAAAAAAAAAAAAAAAAAAGGAAAATGTTAAAATGCATGCTCTGAATGAAGAAACCCCCAAACAGGCTTTGTGTGAGCAACATGACTGTGTATTCACCTGGGTGCCGGCAGACTGAGGCCAAAAACCTAAAAATGGGAAAGAATTTAGGCTGCTGGGAGATCTCAGGGCAAGGGATGATATTGTGGGGTTGATAGAAGGAGCATTTGTCGTATTGACTGACTGGTTATCAGTTGTATATGATTTTGTAGGAATTGAGAAATTAATCGGAAAACACAGGGTCCAAATGAGAAAAGTGGGTATCAGAGGACTAAGGATTGGAGGAAGCCATGACTCCCAGTTAGAGAGTATCCAGCCAGTCCAGCCAGCTCCAGAGTAGCCATTTGCCTGATTAGTGAGCTTTTGGGCGCTTTTAATTTATTGGTGGCATCATATATGAGGCTGGACTGGTTTATATAAAAACAGCATTCTTTGTTTAGAAATAGGCAAAGACCTCCTTTTTCGGCACTCAGTAAATCAAGACCTCTGCAGTTTTGGAGGACAACTGCAGCTAGGGAATTTACTTGAGCTTGAAGAAGGGATAGTGATTGAGTTAATTCTGCAATGCTAGCAGAGAAATCATTAGAGAGGCTACGGAAGGTGACGATTGAAGGGGTAAGGACTGCTATGCC
>CAUYLG010072234.1:0-18196 GCA_963573385.1 Cacajao melanocephalus
CTTAGTTCTATATAATTTTTCTATATAATCATATAGGTATTATAGTCGGAGCTGTACTGACACATTTAGTGCTGATTTATAGAATCCTTCCATATAACCATATAGTAGTTTGTAGTAGGAGGAATGCCTAGAGCAGTCACAGAACAGAAGCAGTACATGGGAAAACAGCCAGACCAGAACGAGAACCAAAGACCCAGGCAGTGGCGTCCCTGCCTGAAAGAGCATACGCTGTATGGCAGATTTGGAGCAAGAGCCTGTCCTGGTAAAGGAGTTGTAGCACCTTGCATCCAGTTCCTGTGGAAAGTCGGCCTCAGGCCTGAGATCCTGGAAGTAACCAAGGGAGAAGAACCCCTCTGGTGTGACCAGTCACGGCGGCTGTACACCCTGTTAGTCTTTTCTCGATTCTGTGCTAGCTCAAAGAATCCTCCCATAAATATCTTAAGAGAAGAGCCCAAGTCTGTCAGCTCCCACTGCATTGGCTTACAGCATCCTTCTCTTAGGAATTCTTTGAAGTCTCCAGCCCCTAGATAAGAAGTGTTGTGCACGACACCTGTTGCACACAGCCCACCTCTTTGCCTTGGTGACCTAATGGGGGTGGACCCCTTTTCTGTACATGATCCTCTACTACTGTGCATGGCATGGCCCCCTACTGCTCACGGCCCACCTCTCTGTCCAGGTGACATAATGGGGTGGCCCCCTCGCTTGTGACTCACGTGATTATGTATGCCCTATTACTAAGCGTATAGATGATGACCTCACTCACGACCCCTTCCCCTGCTTGTACCTAATAAATACAGATGCTCTTGGGCATTTGGGGGCCACCACTGATCTCCACTCACAGGTGGCGTGGCCCCCTGAGTCCAGATGCTCTTCACCAGTTCTTCAGTGTCCTGTCTCTTTACTTCTCAGATCCTGCACCTCAACACAGCATAAGGGACACTCCATGACCCTGTGGGGCCCCAATGGCCCTACAAAACCCCACTTGGATTCCAGTCCCCACTGTGAGTGACTTTTTTTTTTTTTAAACGGGGATGGGGTTTCACCGTGTTGACCAAGCTGGTCTTGAACTACTGATCTCAGGTGATCCACCTACCTCGGCCTCCCAAAGTACTGGGATTACAGGCTTGAGTCACTGTGCCTGGCCCTGTGAGTTTTTTTAATTTTTATTATTTATATTTATATTTTATTTTATTATGATTTTTTGAGACAGAGTCTCACTCTGTTGCCCAGGCTAGAGTGCAGTGGCATGTTCTCGGCTCACTGCAACGTCCACCTCCCAGGTTCAAGCGATTCTCCTGCCTCAGCCTCCCAAGTAGCTGGGACTGCAGGCATGTGCCACCACGCCCAGCTAATTTTGTATTTTTAGTAGAGATGGGGTTTTACTATGTTGGCCAGGCTGGTCTTAAACTCCTGACCTCAGGTGATTCGCCTGCCTTGGCCTCCTAAAGTGCTGCAATTATAGGCATGAGCCACCGTGCCCAGCCCCCACTGTGAGGTTTTTGGTTTTTTTTTTTTTGAGAAAGAGTTTCATGTCATCTCCAGGCTGGAATGCAATGGCACAATCTTGGCTCACTGCAACGTCTGCCTCCCAGGTTCAAGCAATTCTCCTGCCTCAGCCTCCTGAGCAGCTGGGATTACAGGTGCCCGCCACCACGCCTGGCTAATTTTTTTTTGTATTTGTAGTAGAGATGGGGTTTCAGCATGTTGCCCAGGCTGGCCTCGAACTCCTGACCTCAGGTGCTCCACCCTCCTCAGCCTCCCAAAGAGCTGGGATCACAGGCGTGAGACACCGCGCCCGGCCCCACTGAGTTTTTAACCTGCTCAGGGATGGGAAACAACTTTTGCCATCCTCCATTTCTAGCCTGATTGCTCTTCCCCTAATCATACCCTGCGTCCGGGATATTCTTCCCCATTCTCCCCAAACCCAGCGAGCCTAACCTAGCACAGGCAGCTCTCCTCTGTAATTTCCCAAAATGTGTGTACCTGGAGCCCTTGATGGTTTTTTTGCTGTTATTCTTTTTAAACAGACTTCTTGCAGATCCATCTTCTTGTAGGATTCTCAACTGCTCTGAAGTCAGGATTCTCTTTTTTTGAGACGGAGTCTTGCTCTCTCCCCCAGGCTGGAGTGCAGTGGCGCGATTTCAGCTCGATGCAACCTCTGCCTCCTGGGTTCAAGCAATTCTCCAGCTTCAGCCTCCCGAGTAGGTGGGTCTACAGGAGCGTGCCACTGCATCAGGCTAATTTTTGTATTTTTAGTAGAGACCGGGTTTCACCATGTTGGCCTGGCTGGTCTTGAACTCCTGATCTCAGATGATTTGTCCACCTCGGCCTTCCAAAGTGTTGGAATTACAGGCGTGAGCCACCACGCCTGACCACTTTTTGTTTTTTTTCTGCTTGGTAGCCAAAGCTGGAGTTCACTGGTGCAATTGTGGCTGGGACAGGTGTGACAGCACACCTGGCTGAACCTTTTTTTTTTGAGATGGAGTCTCGCTATGTCACCCAAGCTGGAGTGCAGTGGCACAGTCTCAGCTCACTGTAACTTTTGCCTCCTGGGTTCAAGCGATTCTCCCATCTCAGCCTCCCGAGTAGCTGGGATTACAGGCACGCACCACCACGCCTGGCTAATTTTTGTATTTTTAGTAGAGACGGGGTTTCGCTGTGTTGGTCAAGCTGGTCTCAAACTCCTGACCTCGTGATCCACCCACGATGTCCTCCCAAAGTGCTGGGATTACAGGGGTGAGCCACCGCATCTGGCCCTGACTGAACCTTCTGTGAGCACTGCGTGCTAGGCACCTACTAATCTCTTTGCATGTGTGGTCCTCATGACCCTCTTACTCATCCAAAAGCTCCATGGCTTAATCTGTGATCCATTTCACAGGTGAGGAAGCTGAGGCCCAGAAGAACTTGCCCAAAGTCACGGAAGCATTAAAGCTTGGTTTGGATCCAAGCAGTCCCATCCCAGTGCCTAGATAGGGTGGTCTCTTACCTACCTTGGAAGGTGTGTGTAAAGCTGCTTTGAAATAAGAGGCATGACACAAATGACAAGTGATGTCAGTTTCGTCGTTACAGTTACCAGCATGACAGGTGGGAAGGGGCCAGGTGTGGGTTCTGGCAGGAGGGTCCTTAAGAACACTAGGTCCTGGCAGATGCAGCCCTGGGAGCAGCCACGAGGGGGCATCAGCCTGCACAGGCAGCTCCTGGATGTTGATCCGGGAGCTGGTACCTGGGTCAGTGGGTGATTCCCAGGCACCACAGGGCGAGCCCTCCACAGGGCAGGTGGGCCCAGGAACCCCCTTTTTCAGGCCAGGACTCCCAAGGCCTAGCCTTGATGGCACCTGTCTGTTGTGGTGCAGTTCGGTGGTCAGAGCCTGGGGACCAGGTCCAGCCCAGCCAGCTCAGCAGCAGGTCAGTGCCCAGCCCCTTCCTGCGCCGCTGGGACGCCAGGCGCCGCTCAGGTCACCACGCAAAAGCCCTGGGTAATCTGCCGGCAGAAGTTGCGACTGCGGCTGCTGAGAGCCACCTTGGCCGCCTCCTGGAAGACGGCGTGGACGTTGTCATGGAGCCGAGCCGAGCACTCAAGGTAGGCCACCGCGCCCACGGACCTCGCCATCTCCTGGCCCTAGAGGGAGAGGTGGACAGGCTGCTGTGAGGGGGGCACTGGGCGGTGCTCAGGTCCTCACTTCCTTCCCTGGACAAGAGTGGAAGGTGGGGTCTGTTGGGCACCCACAGCTCCCGTACCCTGGCTGCCCAAGCACCCTCAAGTACTTCATCGTGTTTCTTTCTTTTTTTTTTTTTTGAGACGGAGTCTTGCTCTGTTGTCCTGGCTGGAATGCAGTGGCATGATCTCAGCTCACTGCAAATCTGCCTCCTAGGTTCAAGTGATTCTCCTGCCTCAGCCTCCAGAGTAGCTGGGACTACAGGTGCCTCCCACCACACCTGGCTTATTTTTTGTATTTTGGGTAGAGATGGGGTCTCACTATTTAACCCAGGGTGGCCTGGAAGTCTTGACCTCAAATGATCCTCCAGCCTCAGCCTCCCAAAGCGCTGGGATTATTATTATTATTATTATTTTTTGAGACAGTTTGAGATGGAGTCTCACTCTGTCACCCAGGCTGGAGTGCAATGGTGCGATCTCAGCTCACTGTAATCTCCACCTCCTGGGTTCAAGCAATTCTTCTGCCTCAGCCTCCTGAGTAGCTGGGATTACAGGTGCCTGCCACCACGCCTGGCTAATTTTTATATTTTTAGTAGAGACTATGTTGGTCAGGCTGGTCTTGAACTCCTGACCTTGTGATCCGCCCACCTTGGCCTCCCAAAGTGCTAGAATTACAGGAGTGAGCCACCATACCTGGCTTATTTTTTTTTTCAAGACAGGGTCTTGTTCTGTTGTCCAGTTGTCCAGGCTGGAATGCAGTGGTGCAAATCTTGGTTCACTGTAACCTGGAACTTCTGAACTCAAGGGATCCTCCCACCTCAGCCTCCCAAGTAGCTGGGACCAGAGGTGTGGCCACCATGCCTCACTATTTTTTTTTACTTTTTTGTAGAGATGGGGTCTCCCTATGTTGCCCAGGCTGGTCTCAAACTCCTGGACTCAAACAATTCTCCAGCCTCAGCGTCCCAAAGTTACAAGCATGAGCCATTGTGCCTGGCCTTCATTGTGTTTCTTACCTCTGTTCTGTGCTGGGCCTCTTTCCCTCTCAAGGCACCAAGAAATGAACTTCCCATGGACCCAAGTGTGTAGCAGAGAGGGACCCACAGTCTGAATATGTGGGTGCCTGCCTGGGCCTCCTCTCTGGGTCTCAGGTTGGTGGTGGAACTGACTCTGATATACCTACTTTCTTGTTCTCCCTTCTGCCAGCAGAGGCTCCCAGGGTATTCTAGGGACCATTTCCAAGTGCTGGAAGTTCCTGACCCGATAGCCTCTAAGACGACCCCTGCTCTGACCTGCACCCTGAGTGTGCTAGATGCCCGGTGCCACTGAGAGGCATCCAGAGGTCCCCTCCCCCAGTCACCCACTCCCACCTCAGGCTGGGTTTCCTACCCTGTGGTGGGTCACAGGCTCCAGCCCATTTCTTCGGAGCTTGTTCACCAGTGATTTGTCTTTGCGCAGGTCAGTCTTGCAGCCCACGACGATGATGGGCACGTTCTTGCAGAAATGATTCACTTCTGGGTACCACTGCAGGGGGACGAGGGGGCATGTGTGAGCCCTGGAGAGTTCTGGCCTTCTCAGTGGGCCACTCTCCTGCTCCCCAGCCTGGACTCTGATATTGGTAATCTGTATAGCCAGCATCTAGGGAGAAACTATTCAGTACCAGACTCTCATCTAAGAATTTACACATTGATCCCCCAAGTCCCCAGCAGCAAGTTCATAACCAATCCCACTATACAGATACGGTAACTGAGGCACAGAGAAGCAATGTAACTCGGCCTTGGCTGGAAATGGCAGTATTTGAGCCTAGGGGTGGGGCTCCTGCCCTTCTAGAATCCTGCCTCTCTGCAGGGTAAGGGCTCTCACGGCCACCCCCTAAACTGGGCAAAATATATAAGGAAAGAAGTGATCCTTTGAGAATAAATCTGGCCAGGTACGGTGGCTCATGCCTGTAATCCCAGCATTTTGGGAGGCCGAGGCGGGTGGATCACCTGAGGTCAGGAGTTCGAGACCAGCCTGGCCAACATGGTGAAACCCTCATCTCTACTAAAAATACAAAAAATTAGCTGGGTGTGGTGGTATGCACTTGCAATCCCAGCTACTTGGGCAGCCGAGGGAGGAGAATTGCTTGAACCCAGGAGTCGGAGGTTGCTATGAGCTGAGATCACGCCATTGCACTCCAGCCTGGGCGATAGGGAGAGATTCCATCTCAAAAAAAAAAAAAAAATTAGCCAGGCGTGATGTCATGTGCCTGTAGTCTCAGCTACTTGGGGAGGCTGAGGCAGGTGAATTACTTGAACCCGGGAGGTAGAGGTTGCTGTGAGCTGAGATGGAGCCACTGCACTCCAGGCTGGATGACAGAGACTCTGGCTCAAAATAAATAAATAAGTAAATAAATCTGCTCATAAAATGTTTGCAGCAACTGTCTGCCTCAACTGCTTGCCTGGTGGAGGGAAGGCTGCTCTGTGAAATGTGAGGCCACCAGGCCCGAGTTATTTCAGCCTGGACTGCAGGTGGGGGACCGGGAATCCAGAGAGGGGGCTTTCTATCTCCAGGAGCAATGAGTCTGCTGGCTCAGGTGTCAAACTTGCCCAGTAAAAATTGGCATCGGCTGGGCTTGGTGGCTCAAGCCTGTAATCCCAGCCCTTTGGGATGGCGAGGTGGGCAGATCACTTGAGGCCAGGAGTTTGAGACCAGCCTGGCCAACATGGTGAAACCTTGTCTCTACTAAAAATACAAAAATTAGCCAGGCATGGTGGCAGGAGTCTGTAATCCCAGCTACTCAGGAGGCTGAGGCAGGAGAATAGCCTGAACCCAGGAGGCGGAGCCGAGATTGTACCACTGCATTCCAGCCTGGGCGACAGAGTAAGACTTCATCTCAAAAAAAAAAAAAAAAAAAAATGGCGTCAAACTACCTCATTACTGGAACCAAATGGGGCCTTTGTGGAGTCCCTGGCAGATTCCCCACACCCCACCCATCCACCAAAGTGTCAGTGAAAAAGGTTTCCTTGGTACCTCCCACTTAACCCAGCAGTGAATCTTCTTTTTTTGTGAAATGGAGTCTCACTCTGTCGCCCAGGCTGGAGTGCAGTGGTGTGATCTCGGCTCACTACAACCTCCACCTCCCAGGTTCAAGTGATTCTCCTGCCTCAGCCTCCTGAGTAGCTGGGACTACAGGTGCCTGCCACCATACCTGGCTAAGTTTTGTATTTTTAGTAGTGACAGGGTTTTGCCATGCTGGTCAGGCTGGTCTGAAACTCCTGACTTCAAATGATCCACCCACCTCGGCCTCCCAGTGTGCTGGGATTACAAGGCATGAGCCACGGTGCCCGGCCACCAGCAGTGAATCCTTAGCCCTGCTCCTACCGGATCCCTCGACAGCCTTGACCCTGGGCATCACTCCCTCCTACCTGACCAAGCCTGCACTTCACCCCAGGACCCCACTGTCCTGGTTCTCCTAGGTCTTATGGGGCCTTGTCCTCCTCCTCCTCCTCTCCCTGGGGCTCAGGCTGTGGACTTTCCTCTCCTCTAGCTGCTCTCCCTCCCTGGTTGGCCTCCCCCAGACTTTGCTGCACCTAAAACTTCTAAATGTGCAGCTGCATTTAGGCAGCCCAACAGGCCTGCCAGCTCAGACGAATTATAGACGCATGCCTCGCACTGCCTGCTGGACACCCTCCACTAAGATGTCCAGCAGACCTGCCTTCTCTCCATCCCACTCCCCGTCCCCAGCTTGCTCCTCATTCTAAGCAAGGGCAACTCCACCTTCCAGCTGCTCTGGTAAAAATTCCTCTCTCTCATCCACCTTCAATCCATCAGCAAACCCTGATCATCAGCAAACTCTGCCTTCTAGACTGATTCAGAATCAACCCCCTCCTCGCCACCCCCACGGCTAGAACCCTGGTCCCAGGCACCACCGTCTCTCCTGGTCCCCAGTGCCCAGAACAGCACCTGGCAGATGGATGTGCTCCATCATTCGTTCTGAATGAATGGGTGGAGCAGGCTGCCTGGGTTCAAATCCAGTGTTACCACTTTAATAGATGTATATCTTTGGATGAGTGACTCGATCCAGGAGTAATAATAGTCCATAAGGTTGGCCAGGGTGGGTAAATGAGTAAATACATGCAAGTACCCAGAGCAGTGCCTGGCATGTGGTCAGTCCTTAAAATTGTTGCCATGGGTGTTGTTGCAAATACTATCGCAGGTTGTACCCGGCAGAACCTCAGAGGCCCTGGCAGCAGTGGGTGAGGGGCTGTGCCATGGCTAAAGGCAGCTGGAGCAGAGAGGAACTCAAGGGGCCACATCCCTGGTGCCCGTGGGCAGCCTCTGAGAACCAGCAGCCATGAAGAGCTGCTGGACCCTGACTTGACGGTTCACGTGCCTCGGGCAGGCACAGACTGCGGAGATGCAGCAGCCTCTGGGTCACCAGCAACCTCAGGCAGACTCGAAGTGGGAAGAGCCACAGCGTTTGGAGTCTGCAGCCTAGGGTGGGCAAGGAGCACTGTACTGGGAGTCAGAAGGGCAGATGCTGCCACCAAATCCCTGTGCCAGGGACCCTGGGCAAGCCACTGCCCCACTCTGGGCCTCAGTTTCCCCGTATATACTCCAGAGGCTCTGGACTCAATGTCATCTCAGGCCTGCCAGCCTCTGACAGTCAGCTGGGTCAAGGGTGGGCGGCAGAGCAGAGTGACCTGGCTTTAGGGGCTGTGCCTCCCTGCATCCCAGTACCTACCCGGGTAAAGACGTTGTCAAAGCTGTTCAGGCTGGTGACATCGAAGCACAGCAGCAGGACGCTGGCGTCAGGGTAGAACAGGGGCCGCAGGCGGTCGTAGTCATCTTGCCCTGGGCAGAGTGGGGGTGGTCACTGCCTTCAGGGCTCCTGGCCCCTAGCAGTACCGCCTCAATGTCAGGAGGTCACCCCGTCAGATGGGGAGCTTCTGGGGACAGGGCCTAGTTTTGTGCCTCAGAGTCCAGCACAAATTTGGCTGAGGTGGCTTCTCTATGTGAGTGCCCCCTTGGGGCAGTGCTCACCTCTGCCTGAGGAATGTCTGGAAGGGATACCAGGCAAGGCAGAGGTCAGGCCTGGCGCCACCTGGAGGCACTGGGGCCAGCTGCTCAGAAGCTGGCTTTGCCCTGATCTTAGGAGTGAGAAATTAGGTGTTGGTGGGAACCTGGCAAAGACATCTTAGCCTGTCCAACTAAGAGGGCTGCTGGGATGCCCTGAGTTTAGCTTAGAGCTCACCCTTGAATAGGCAAGGTCAGGAGGCTGGAGGGCAGAGGCCACAGACAGATCATGCTTGCCTCCAGACATAGCAGGCAGCCCTGGGATGCTGGGTGTACGGGTGGACATGGCTGCAGAGGCAAGGAGGGCTCAGGTTCCTGGGGCCAACTCCTGGCCTGCATCTGTCCTTTGGAGACTGGCTGGCCTCCCTGGTTCAGAAGAAGGCAGAGCAGAGTGTGTCCCAGGCATCTGGGGGACATCTGGGGCCCTGCCACTTCCCTGCACACCCACCTGCTGTGTCCCAGATGTGGAGGTGCACAGGTTTGCCTTTCACGTGCAGGTTGATCAGGTGCCGCTCAAACACTGTGGGGGTGTAGCTCTGAGGAGAAGCAGGGCAAGGCAGGCTGTGAGGACGCTCCCGAGAGGAGCGGGACCCTGGGCTGTTCGCAGCGCTGCCCCCTCTGTGGGCCAGTGCAGTGCAGTTGTTTCTGAGAAGCCTCTTCCTTGGCCTGCCTGGGTGGCGGCCTAGAGGCTGTCTGTTTTCACAAGGTCTTGAATCTCCCCAGCTTTGTTCTCAGCTGTGAAATGGGAGTATTAAAAATCCCTACCAGCCGGGCACCGTGGCTCACCCCTGTAATTCCAGCACTTTGGGAAGTCAAGGTGGGCAGATCACTTGAGGCCAGGAGTTCGAGACTAGCCTGACCAACATGGTGAAACTCCATCTCTACTGAAAATACAAAAATTAGCTAGGCATGGTGGTGCCTGTCTGTAATTCCAGCTATTCAAGAGGCTGAGGCACAGGAATCGATTGGGACTGGGAGGTGGCAGTGAGCCAAGATTGTGCCACTGCACTCCGTCCTAGGTGATAGAGTGAGACTCTGTCTCAAAAAAAAAAAAAAAAAAAAAAGGGCTGGGTGTTGCGGCTCACACCTGTAATCTCAGCACTTTGGGATGCCGAGGTGAGCAGATCACCTGAGGTCAGGAGTTTGAGACCAGCCTGTCCAATGTGGTGAAACCCTGTCTCTACTAAAAATAGAAAAATTAGCCAGGCATGGTGGCACGCACCTGTAGTCCCAGCTACTCAGGAGGCTAAGGCAGGAGAATCAATTGAACCCGGGAGGCGGAGGTTGCAGTGAGCCGAGATCGCACCATTGCACTCCAGCCTGAGTAACAGAGCAAGACTCCGTCTCAAAAAAAAAAAGTCCCTACCACAGCGTCACCTGCTATAAGGATTTGGTGAGGTGTTCCATGCGGAGCACTTAGCTCAGGGCCTGGCATAAAATAAGCACATCTACATGCCAGCTACTGTTATTTTTATCACTGCCCTCTGGATAAGGGCAGGGTTTTTTCCTTTTTTTTTAGAGAAGGGTCTCCCTGTGTTTCCGAGGCTGGAGTGCAGCAGCTATTCAAAGGCACCATCATAGCTCAATGCAGCCCCAAACAATCCTCCTGCCTCTGCCTCCCAAGAGCTGGGCCCACGGGCACATATCGTTGGGACTCCCATTTCTGTTGTCCGGTCTTCCTAGAACAACATTAACCTACATGTTTATTCATTCCTTGTTTCATTCATTCATCTATTTGTTCAGCAGCGTTAGCACCTTCTCTAGGCCCAGTTCTAGACACTGGGAAGCAGGCAACAAAAGACTCAATCCCTGCACTAGGGAACTCGCAGCTTTTTGGGGCTCTTCCCTTACCTCTCAACCTCTCACAATCCAAACAAGACGCCCCCGGTTTTTTTTAGATGGGGTCTTGCTCTGTCGCTGAGGCTGGAGTGCAGTGGTATGATCTCGGCTCACTGGAACCTCCAGCTCCTGGGTTCAAGTGATTCTCCTGCCTCAGCCTCCTGAGTAGCTGGACTACAGGAGCGTGCCACCATGCCCAGCTAACTTTTTGTATTTCTAGTAGAGACAGGGTTTCACCATGTTAACCAGGATTGTCTTGATCTCTTCATCTTGTGATCCACTGGATTTGGCCTCCCAAAGTGCTGGGATTGCAGGCGTGAGCCACCATGCCCAGCCTGTTTTTATTTTTTTTCTCTTTTTTCTTTTTCATACATATTCTGTTTATGTATCTTTTTCTTTTTTTGTAGAGACAGAGTTTTGCCATGTTGCCAGGCTGGTCTCAAACTCCTGAACTCAAGCAATTCACCCACCTTGGCCTCCCAAAGTAATTTTTTGTAGAGGTGGCATCTTGCCATGTTGCCCAGACTGGTCTTAAACTCCTGGACTCACGAGATCCACCTGCCTTGGCCTCCCAAAGTGCTAGGATTACAGGTGTGAGCCACCATGCCCAGCCCAGTGCCCCACGTTTGGGCTTTCTTCTTTGTTCTGCCTGGGCTTGGGAGGAGGTCACTCAGGTCAGAGGCCCCTCACTCCAGCCCTGCCCAGCCTAAGCTGACTGCCTTGCTATGAAGGTGAGACGAATGGGCAACAGGCCAGGTTTTGTACATAGATGAAAATGCAGGAATGAAGAGGGAGATTTTGCAAGATAGGTCTGTGCAACAGGTAAAGACATTTGCAAAACTCTGCCATAACCTGTGTCCTCTGCTCTGAGGGGCATGCTGGGCTGCCTGCTTTTGGGTCCCTAGGCCTCGACTGCCTGCCCAGGGCCGGTTGGTGGGGCCACTGTCTGGGGGGCCCCTATCCTCTTCCCTTCGAATGCTGGGTGGGGCCCCCACCTGCCTATGACTCAGGAGAATTTCATGCCTGCCTGCCTGCCCCCTGGCCCTCTGAGTCAGGCTCTGGCCAGCTGGGAGGGGCAACACCTGAGCAGTGGGTCAACACTGTCCTCCAGGGAAGCTGCAGGGAGTGGGGTGGGGAGAAAAGCAGGTCCCAGAGTGGGCAGCTGAGGAAGATGGAGACGTCAGGATGGCCTTGAGGTAAGGGCTGGCCCCACCCCAGACTCTAGACATGCTGTCACTCCCTCTACCAAGAGGAACCAACAGGAACAGACAAGAGCCTCACCCACCTCCCCATCCCCCCTTGCCTGCTCAGGGCGCCCTCCTTCAAGCCCTTTGCCTTGTGGTGGGCAGTGTGAATGATAGCTAGGAGCACTAGCTTTTGGGTTTAGATGTGCCTGGCTTAAGATCCGGCCCTGGCACTCACCAGCTATGTGACCTTGGGACGGTTCCCTCACTGGTTAAAGGGGAAGAGTGTCAACCCATGATGTGGGAGGGAGGATGGACTGACAGGTGAGGCCCCAGCATAAATACCCACCAACGGGAAAGCTGGTGGCCAGGAGCAGTGTCCACACCAGCCCCCATCCATCCTTCCAGAAATATTACCTTCTCCGGTGATACGGTTTGGCCGTGTGTTCCTACCCCAATCTCATCTCAAATTGTAATCCCCACGTATGGAGGGAGGGATGTGGTGGGAGGTGATTGTATCATGGGTGGTTTCCCCCATGCTATTCTTGTGATAGTGAGGGATTTTTTTTTTTTTGACAAGTCAGGCTGGAGTGCAGTAGTGCGATCTTGCTCACTGTGCCCCTGCCTCTAAGGTTCAAGCTATTCTCCTGTCTTAGCCTCCCAAGTAGCTGGGATTACAGGTATGCCATCACACCTGGCTAATTTTTGTATTTTTAGTAGAGATGGGGTTTTACGATGTTGGCCAGGCTGGTCTCAAACTCCTGACCTCAAGTGATCTGCCAGCCTCGGCCTCCCAAAGTGCAGGAATTACAGGTGTGAGCCACCATGCCTGGCCAATAGTGGTAATCTTCTTACGAGATCTGATGGTTTAAAAATGTGGCACTTCTCCCTTCTCTCGTTCTCTCTCCTGCCGCCATGTAAGACGTGCCTTGCTTCTGCTTCACCTTCCACCATGATTGTAAGTTTCCTGAGGCCTCCCCACCCATGCAGAACTGTGAGTCAATTAAACCTCTTTTCTTCATAAATTACCGAGTCTCAGGTAGTTCTTTATAGCAGTGTGAAAATGGACTCATACCCCCAGACCCTCACCAGCTTCTGATCTTTGTCCTAGAGCAGGGGCCTGTTATTATGAAGGGCACCAGTGCACTTGCATCTGAGCTCTCAGCTTGACCACCCACTCAGTCAACTTCTTGATCTGAGCTGCAGGGCAGCCTGCTGGGAATCTCTTGGGGCACATGTTTCAGTGTTTTGCAAATGCCCATGGCAATCACCTCATCACCCACCATTCTCTAAGGATCTTCTGTGTGTGGCTGTGTACTGGCTGGCACTGTCTCTGATCCTTGCAAGCTTGGAACATCAGTGCCACCTCCACTTTTTGACAATGCCAGAGAGAGGAAATGACTTGCTCAAGGTGACACACTGGACGGCTGGCTAGTGACAGAGCCAGGTCTTTGTGGTTCCAGAGACCAGGCTCCGTCCCCAGCCACCCGCCTTTCCTGAGATGACCAACTCCAGTTCCTGGAGACAGAAAGGGGCTGGGTTTCCCCTCTGGCTTGTAACTGTCACAGCCCTTTCCCCCAATAAGGACATCATCCTAGAGACTCTGTCTGTACCTTTTGTCCTGTTGTTCTTTGACCCTCAGGCAGGGTCACCCTCTGTCCATGGGACCAATGGCGCCTAATCTTATCTGTTAAGCCGTCCTCAGCTGAAAAAGAAGGGCTGGGCCTGTGCCAGATCAGGACAAAGATGACTCAGGCTTGGGTCTGCCCTCCAGGGGCTCACAGACAGAAAATGGATCATTACCAAGATAGGGGATCCAGCTCAAGAGGGGGTGTCAGGGTATCCCTGGTTAGGACACCCATGAGAGTCCAAGTACAAACCAGGAAGGACTCAGGGGGTTCTAGCCAGCAGGGCCAGGTGCTCCCCACCACCTCCTATCCCCATGCTGGTGTGGGGGCTGCTAGGCTTTGAGCCTGTGGGAACGGTTGCAGCCCCAAATGCCAGCTAGGACTGGGCAGAGGTTGGCACCCAAACCTGGGGTTCTCCCCGCCCCAGGAGCTCTCTCCATCTTGCCCTCCTCTGCTGCTCTGAATCTGGGGTTGGACCACAGCTGGATGAGGGTCACTGACATCCGTCTAAATCCTCAGGCTGCTCTCGGCCCTTTGCTGTGTGCAGGAAGTCTGGGAGATGCACTCCAGCCTCCTAGCTGCTGGCCCCTTGGGCTTTGAGGGCTGCCTGGAGGAGGAGTCTGGTGCCAGGGACAGGGGCAGGAGGAGGCTGGGTCCAGAAGGCAGAGCATGGGGGGCTGTGGAGAATGCCCTAGTCAGGAGTGGGAAGATCTGGGCTCCAGATCAGCGCTGCCACCGCTGGGCCATGTGCCTCAGGCAAGCCTCTAGGCTCTGGACTCAGTTTTCCCATCTGCAAAATGAAACCTTTCCAGCTCTAAGACATTGTGGGTGGTCTCTGTCTTTCTCTCGCTCGCTTTCTTTCTGTTTCTTTCTTCTTTCCAATGCCATGACCTCAGCCTCTGCTTCCTGAGTTCAAGCGATTCTCCTGCCTCAGCCTCCCAAGTAGCTGAGATTAACAGGTGTGTGCCACTGTGTCTGGCTAATTTTTTTTGTACTTTTGGTAAAGACAGGGTTTCACCATGTTGGCCAGGCTGGTCTTGAACTCCTGACCTTAGGTGATCTGCCTGCCTTGGCCTCCCAGAGAGCTGGGATTACAGGCATGAGCCACTGCACCCGGCCCCTTGTGCATTCTTTAAAAGCACTCTCCTGTTTCTGGGAACCCAGGGCCCCCAGACAAGGGAAGACCCTGGACAAGTCCAGCCCATCCCCCTGGTGACAAGCATGCCCTCCCCACATTTCTGGCCAGCCCCAGAATGTCCCTCAAAGCATTCATATCTTATCAACTGCAAGATGCCCATTTCCGCATCATAACTGTTCTGAAATCGGGATGGTCTCACGATCAAGGACATCTCAGAGCTGATGGTGATGCATCACCCTTCCAGCCCTGGCCCATCAGGTGCCTTCCCCTGGGCCTAGGCCGCCTGTCCCTCTGTAGTGCTCTTCCCTGGGTGTCATCATTGTTGAGTTCCCATGGGCAGCATCTAGGGGCTCAGAAACATGTTCCCCCAAACTTAAAAAAAAGTGTGACTGGCCAAAGGAGGTGACCTCAGCTCCACTGCCACTAAACAAAAGTGGCTCAATGCCGCTGCAGCAGAAAGCACGTGGCAGGGCCCAACACAGCCCTGGGGCTCACAGCCAAGGGTGGGAGACAGCAGGACATTAGCATGATAAGAACTACAGTGTGATAAGAACCGGGTGGGCCGGACCTGCCCTGCCTATGCTCAGGTACCCCAGCACCTGTACAACCCCAGGGGCTTAGAGGATGCTGGGAAAAAAAGGAGGAAACGGTGGCTCACACTTGTAATCCCAGCACTTTGGGAGGCTGAGGCAGGCAGATCGCTGAGGCCAGGAGTTCGAGACCAGACTGGCCAATATGGCGAAACCCCATCTCTATTAAAAATAAAAAAAATAAGCCAGGCATGGTGGCAGGTGCCTGTAATCCCAGCTACTCAGGAGGCTGAGGCAGGAGAATCACTTGAACCTGGGAGGCAGAGGTTGCAGTGAGCTGAGATTGCATCATTGCACTCCAGCCTGGGTGACAGAGTGAGACTCTGTCTCAAAAAAAAAAAAAAAGGAGGAAGAAGAGATGCTGGGAGCAACCCCTCGGACTCCCAGGACAACAGGGCTGAGAGGCGGCAGAGCAGGGACTGCCTGGTGCCCATGGAGTCTGCCTGGGCAGTCAGTGAGCATGTCAGGAAGGATTAACAGTGGGCATGCCCACAGCGCCAAGGACGTGGTAGGTACCGCACGGGAGCTGCTTATCGGCCTCCCCTGGGCTCACCTCACCACCACCCTACAGTCCCTCTACCCCATGGGGCTGTTGTGAGGAAACTGAGGCTCAGAGAAGCTAAGCAGGTTACAAAAGGGGCATGGGGCTCCTAAGAGGAGAGCTGAGGCTACAGCTGGTGAGCTCCACCCTCGGCAGAGCCATGGCACGTGCATTCCAGCGGCAAGAGCTGGAGGGGAGACAATGTTTCCCAAGAGCGACATGTGCCAACTCTCCATGAGTCTTTCCTGTGCACAGGCTGGGCTGAGTGTTTGACGTCTGTTAACTTACCGTCACAGTGATCCTGTGGATGGGCACTGTCACTCACCTGGATGTGGTTAGGGACATAGGCATTGCGGGATTGGGGGACTTGCCCAGGGGTACAGGGCTGCAAAGCCGTAATTTGAACCTAGGCAGTCGGCTCCCAAGCCCTCAGTCCCTCTTGGCGGAATTGTGCGGCCAGGTGCTGTCTTAGGGTCTTGCGTGCGCCCAGGTTGCGTCATTCAGTCCTTGTGCCACCCCTCCGAGGTAGGTGCCATCCTCCCGCTTTACAAATAACATCACTGAAGAATTCATTCCCAAAGGCATGGAAAGAAGAACTCTGCCCTGGACTCCAGGCCCCCCTGGGACAGGCGCACAACCTGGGCTGCTCTGGCACCGACTGTGAACGCCCGGGCGCGCGAGCAGAACCGGGCGAGGCGGAGTCGCGGGGCACTCACCTCGGGGAAGGCCCCATCGGCGAAGACCGTCAGCAGCGACGTCTTCCCGCAGCCGCCGTCGCCCACCAGGACCACCTTGACGGAACACACGCCTGGGGGCGCCTCCTCGCCCGCAGCCGGGGCCGCCGTCATCCCGGGCCGGTCAAGCAGCGGGCGGGCAGGCGGCTGCGGCGCAGGGACCGGGACTGCGCGGGGCAGGCCCGGCGGGGCAGGAATGTGGAAGGGGCGGGGCGGCGGGAGGAAGTGCGAGCCGGGCGCCCTGAGAGTCAGGTGAGAGGCTCGGGCGGCTGGGCTGGGGCCCTTCCCCTCCAGGCCCGCTAGGCCCCTGAAGAAACGCTGCCCGAGCACCTACTGTGTGCGGGCGGCGCTGGGGCCACGGGAGGTCGGAAGGGAGAGGACAAACAGCAGGCCATGACAGTGGGGATGAGGGGGTGCTCAGGGACTGGGTCCCAGATCCCAGTCAGGAGCCAGTGACCTTTACCGAATGAATGAATGAGTGAATGAATTGTGCATTTCTCCAGGGCCCTTAGGACAGAGAACAACACAGGTGTTTCCTGCCAGGTGGGAAGAGGATGACCTTCTTATGGTTCAGTCACTGGCCCTACTAGGCCTGGCCGGGGCCCTCTCTCCACCGGCACCAGGAAGCTTTGCAGCAGGTGGGCAGCCACCTGACTCACCCTGGCTTGCCACGATCTAGGGAAAGCGATGGAACTTTCCCTCTATAAAGTACAAATGTTTCTTCTTATCACACCATGAGATGTCCCCCTGGTGCCCAAGGGCCTGGGGACCCTGAACTGTTCAAGACCAAGTCCAGGCCCTTCCTTGAGAAGCCCACAGCCTAAAACAGTAGATAGGCAGGCCATCAGTGTGATCAGAACTACAACGAGGGTAGGGACAAGCAGCAGGACGGGAGTAGGGGAAAGGAGCTCCTCGCCCAGGTTGAAGGAGGCAGGAAACCCTTCTGAGAAGAGGCTCAGAGTATTGAGGAAAAAGTGAGACACAGTCAGATGGGGGAGGGAAAAGGTGTTCCACAGGAGATTGCCACAGGTGCGAAGCCGTGGAGGCTGGAGCGGAATGCTGCCCCGCCGCCCCAGCAGAGGGTGAGGCTCGCTTGGGGAGCTGGTGCTTGCACAGTAGAGCACTTTGGATGCCAGGAATAAATCCAGCGTCGAACTGGAAACTCATTGTCTGTCACCTGATCTCTCCACCTCTCCTAATGGCCAGAGTTGAAATCTTTTAAAAATGGGCACAAGGGTCTTCCCAGATCTGGGACTGTTTCTATTGAAGCTTAAAAGAACAGGGGGCAGTCGTCATTAGGTCCCCCCTATTTATTTATTTATTTATTTTATTTATTTTATTTTTTTTTTGAGACGAAGTCTTGCTCTTGTCTCCTAGGCTGAAGTGCAATGGTGCAATCTTGGTTCACTGCAACCTCCACCTCCCGGGTTCAAGCGATTCTCCTGCCTCCTCAGCCTCCTGAGTAGCTGGGATTACAGGCGCTAGCCACCACGCCCAGCTATTTTTTTTTTTTTAAGAGACAGGGTCTCGCTATGTTGCCCAGGCTGGAGTGCAGTGGCTATTTACAGGTGCACTCCCACTACTGATCAGTACAGGAGTTTTGACCTGCTCTGTTTCCAACCTGGGCCAGTTCATCCCTCCTTAAGCAACCTGGTGGTCCCCCGCTCCCAGGGGGTCATCATATTGATGCTGAACTTAGTGCGGACACCCAATCGGCATAGCACACTACAGCCCAGAACTCCTGGCTCAAGCGATCCTCCAGCCTCAGCCCCCTGAGTAGCTGGGACTACAGACACATGCCATTGCACCCAGCTAATTTTTGTATTTTTATT
>CAUYLG010072235.1:0-19229 GCA_963573385.1 Cacajao melanocephalus
CCCGCACAGCTGGACCTTCCCCGTTCAGCTGTGCTTACTGTGAAACTCTCAGTCCTCAGCGCTTCCAATTGCTGTTCTCCTTGTGGGGACGGGACCAGCCGAGCCGGAGTCGTCCCGTATACTCCGCGCCGAGAAGAGCCGTGCTGGGGCGCCGGCAAAATAGCCGCGCCGGCCAAAAAAGTCGCGCTGGCGACCTGTGTGGTTCCTCCGCCAGGAATCTCCTAGTCTGTGGGCAACAAAAATTCGTCTGAAAGTGCGGCATCCACTCGCTCTCTGCGCTTTCACTGGGAGCTACAATCCTGAGCTGTTGTTAATCGGCCATCTTGGATCTCTCTCCTCCACATTTTCCCTCATCTTATTTCTAGAACTCACTTATAAAGCCATCTAGATCTTGATACCTTTTCAGATGAAGACTTTTAAAATTACATTTCTGTTTTCTCCAATGGTTATTGATCTTTTGATTTTTCTTTCTTTTTTTTTTTATCTCTTGATTTTTCTATCTTGTCTTGAGTCAGTTATTTTATATTTTCTTTAAAAACATCCATTTAATCTAGGTTTCAAATTATTAATAGTAGCCTACATGTAAGATTATTTTAAAAATAGCTCTATCTATAGTTATGCTCCCCTTTTCATTCTAAAGGTATTTGTGGGATTTTTTCCTTCCTCTTTCTTTTTCTCTACCCTTAATCTGTTTGTCTAGCTTATTGGTCTTTTCAAAACTCAAGTCTATCTGATTTTTGTTTTCTATTTTGTTAGTATTTCTCCTTGTCTTCACTAATTGCTTTCTTCTTCCTTCTTTGGGTTTATTTTGCTCTTGAGCTGTTGAGTCTTCATAGGAGGCAAAGTCTGTTTTCTCTATAAAAGCTGAAAATGTCAATCTCTCTTGCAGCTGGTATGTGGACACATGATCTAGGTTCCGTAGATATACTACCCTGGTTTTGAATTGAGAGTTAGCAATGCACAGAAGTGACAGCAGTGACATCTGCAGCAAGACTAAGTTCTTGGGATGACAGTGAGGTTTGTCAGGGGCAGTCTCAGCAGCTAGGGTTATCAGGGTCAGAGGTACAAGATGTAGCTGCTGATACCTGGTGGTGGCAGTAACATTGTCCTCTGTAGGCTGGTTCTGTGTCTCTCTAGATTGGCACTATGGTGGGCATTGTCTTAACTGTGTGACTCTGAGCCTCTTTTTACTGCCAAGCCAGTGGTTCTATGCGCTAACCAATGTCCTGTTAGTAAACACCTTTTCTGCTTAAGCCAGGAAGAGTTGGTTTCTATTGCTTACAAATAAGAATCTTGACTGAATACATGCTTTCACTGTTCCATTCTAAACAGTGATTGCATTTTGATTTCCTTTTTTATCCCAGAAGTGCTTCCGAAAAATGTTTAAAATATTTTTAAGTCAATAAATATTTTGGCTTTCCCTTTGTTGTTAATTTCTTTCCATTGTGATTCGGTCAGTTAATGTGGCTTGGTTTTTGGAATTTACTGAAATTTTACCTGTGAGTTAATATATGTCACATCTTGTTACTGATCCAAGAGTATATTTTCTATTTGTGAGTATAAAGTTTTCTCTCTGAATATAACCATTCATGTTTCATTGATTTTATTTTATATTTGTAAAGTTATCAATATTCATGACTAGTTGTACCTTTTATTACTATAATACATTGTTTGCTATTCCATTTACTGTTTTTAATCTTAAATTCTATTTTATTTAACACACTATTAGTATTACTACACTTTCTGTTAGCAATTATATATTTTATATACTGTTATTAAAATTTTTTCTTTGTAATTCCTTCCCTCCCTCCTTCTCCTCCCTCCCTCCTTCCCTACCTCCCTCCCTTCCTTCCTTCCTTCCTTCCTTCCTTCTCTCCCTCCCTCCCTCCCTTCCTCCCTCCCATCTTCCTTTCTCTCTCTCTGGGTTGTACTCTTGTCACCCAGCCTAGAATACAATGGTGTGATCCTGGCTCATTACAGCCTGACCTCCCAGGCTCAAGTGATCCTCCCATCTCAGCCTCCTGAGTAGCTAGGGCTACAGGCGTGTGCCACCATGCCCAGCTAATGTTTTGTATTTTTTGTAGATATGGGGTTCACCATGTTTCCCAGGCTGATCTCAATCCACTCCCCTCGGCCCCCTAAAGTATGGGATTACAGGTATCTCTCTTTTCTTAATCATTATCTTTGAAATTTTTATCCCATATATTTAAAGAAAAATTGCTTCAACCTGCCTCTAGAGGAGCAACATTGTCCAACAGAAATTTCTGCAATGATGAAAGTGTTCTATATCTCTGACACTGTCTTGTACAGTAACCGCTAGCTACACGTGGCTATTGAGTATTTGATGTGTGGCTAATATGATGGAGAAACTGAAGTTTTACTTTTATTTAATTTTAATTAATATAAATTAAATAGCCACATGTAGCCACTGACTACTATTGTATTAATTTTCTTGGGCTGCCTTAACAAAATACTATAGACTGGGTGGCTTAAACAGCAGAAATTAATTATCTCACAGTTCTGGAGGCTGGAAGTCCAAGATCAAGGTGTCGGCAGGTCTGGTTTCTTCTGAAGCCTCTCTCCCTGCCTTTCAGATGCCTCCTTCTCACTATGTCCTCACATGGTCTTTCTTCTGTGTGCCTGCATCCCTGGTATCTCTTCATGAGTCTTAATCTCTTCTTCCAAGGACATCAGTCAGATTAGATTAAGTCTTATCCTAATGGCCTCATTTTAACATAATCACCTCTTTAAAGGCCGTATCTCCAAATCAGTCACATTCTGAGATGCTGAGAGTTAGGACTTCAACATGGGGACACAGTTCATTCCATAACAACCATATTGGACAGCACCACAGAATATTGGTCCAGAATTAATCTGTATTTATTGCTTTCTCACCAGATACACTGCTACTAATGTTAGTACACTTTGATTTTTCTCTTTCCCGTCTTTCATCACCATCTGCCATATTGTAATCATCTGGGATTTTAGTTTCCTGTTTTTTTCTTGCATTCTGCATTGTCACTTGTTGGACTTGCTAGAAATTTTTCACATTTCTTTTTCATCATTTTTTTCTTTTATGCCATACAGTCCTCTTTCTCGAATTCATGTATCTTGTTGCCGCAGTAGTGCCCTCCAGTAATTCTTTCAGAGACGGGCTTGAGGGCTAGGCACAGGATTCTAAGTTCAAAGTTAACCTGTCTTAATAATTTGAAGACATTTTATATGCTGCTGGTGCTCCACTCAAATCCCCTTTACCACGCTAGATCATCCATCCTTCAACTGTTATGAGCATTGGCTACTAACAGCTCACTCATGCCCATTCCTCTAAAGAATTGCTCTTTACTAGTGAGAGCTAACTTACTAGGTAAATTACTCACCTATTTCCCCTAGGGGCAGGCTCCAACCAATTGCTGGCTGACAGAGGAGTACAAAAGGCTTTTCCTTTTGCTTCAACATGGGAACTACCTGGGGGAATGTTCATGCTCTAGGGCTCTCTCTGGGTTAGGCTGAAGCCAGACACCTGTGGATACCATTTAGTTACTTTCCCTGCCCTATTTCATTTTCCTTATTCCCTCGCTCTTAGAGCACTGCCTTAATAATCATGTATACCCAAATTCTGTCTCAGGCTCTGCTTCTAGGGAAGATAACTCAAGACAACATTATTTCATTGTCAATTCTATTATTTCATTATTTCATTGACAATTTCTATTGTCCCATGCCCTCATGCTTAGCCCAGGACTCAAAGCCTACTAGGCCTTCAGAAACTGTTCACCAAATGAACAAATGAAGTCATTTTCCTTGGGTAGCATAGTCATCACATTACACTTTCTTTCCAATCCTAACTTCTAGTTATGAAATTAAAACTCCTGATTTTGGCTTTAAATCTTATTCCAGTGGCTTGTTCATATCAAGCCCATCTGTCTTTGTTTGTATACTTTGAATTTGTTTTTACTGCTTTTATGATCTCAAATGCAATTTTTTTTAACTATTATACTTTAAGTTCTGGGGTACATGTGCAGAACCTGCAGGTTTGTTACACAGGTATACATATGCCATGGTGGTTTGCTGCATACATCACCTCATCATCTACATTAGGTATTTCTCCTAATGCTGTCTCTCCCCTATCCCCACACCCCCTGCTATCCCTCCCCTATCCCCTACCCCACAAGAAGCCCTGGTGTATGATATTCCCCTCCCTGTGTCCATGTGTTCTCACTTAAGGGTGAGAACATGCAGTCAAACACAAATTTTTACACCAAATAACATATGAACAGTACCATATTGCTTGTACATTGTGTCATGCATCTTATTTCCTTAGTTAGAGTACAACTTTATGGTCTTTACTTCTCTGTTTTGATTAGGACCTAGCACCTTTCTGGTTGTACTGTGCTAACCAATAATTGTATAATTTTATATGACAGCTTAACTTAAGGGGATTACATTTGGAAACAAATTTTCTCTTGGAGAATACCTTTTTTCTTTCTTTATTATCCCTGGATCATTAATCCCTGTTTGGAACTTCTATTTCCATAGCAACAGATTATTGTAAAGGAAAGAGGATGATATAGTCTTTACTTTGAGCAATGAGAAAGAGAAGGATTCTGAGAAGAAAACTTGTAATTGCAAAACTATAAGTAAAATGAATGAATCAAGCAGAGGGTAATAGCACAGAGAAGGATAAATCATTTCTAACAGTGTTAATAGTATTATTTTACTTCAAGATGATTGAACTAACCAGCTGGATTAGAGACTCAAACATTAGTAATGTGATAAGCTCCAGAAGCTGAAGGCAAAAAGCATTAGGTCAGTCCCATGGGTCCTTGCTGGCTTCAAAACAGTGGCCTCTATTTGATCAGTGAGGTCAGGGGTATAGAACCTAAGTTCTTTAATGATTTGCAGTATCATCAAGTCCCCAATAAGCCTCTATTTGAAAGTTGCCTGAGGTGGCTTTCTCTTTAATTTGCAAAAAGTGTTCAATATCCAAGTAGTGACAAATTGAATCTGGCCCATAAAGAGGGGAGAAAATAATGTGACATAAAACAAGCTTCTCTTTGGAGACCATAAATAAAGGGCAGGACAACTTTCAGCAGCTGGAATTCAGTGGGTACTTCTTTAAGCTTTATGAAGCAAAGGTTATGCTTTATGTGGCAAATTTACAGATTACTGTCAAACAGTCTTTCTCATCATTGAACATGCTCACCTTTTTTTGAAACTGAGAACTTTTGATTGGAGAGGAGTGCCAAAGGGATGAGACCACATCTGAAGCTCAAAATGAACCAGACTTGCGGGTGCAGAGATTCAGAAGAGGAAGCAGTGTGGTTGGGGCACAGGGCATGTTGCACAGCCTGCCCTGGGCTCCCTGGGTCTTGGCGTGTTCAACTGTGAAATAAAGAGATTGGGTAGTTAGCGTGATGATCTCTAAAGAACACTGAGTTCAGCAATTCCACAGTTCTCATAAAACCTAAAGCTATTATTCTCCATATTGCTCGTTGGAATTTTTCTTATCCTCATTATTCTTCCTGTCAACTATAGTGCTTTGTATATTTTGGATACTAGTCCTTCACAAATGTCTTTTCCTGCTCTGTGTCTGCTTTTATTTTCTTATGGTGTCTTTCATGAACAGAAGCTCTTATTTAATGTAGCATAATTTATCAGTCTCTATTGTTATAGTTTCTACTTTTTCGTCTTGTTTAAGGAATACTTCTCTATCCTGAGGTCATAAATATATTCTCCTTTGTTATTTGAATGATTTTATGGGGTTTTTTCTTACTACATTTAGATCTTTAATCCATCTGGAGTTGATTCTTACATATCCTGTGATATAGAGGTACAATTTAATATTTTTCATTTGAATAACTTACAGTCCCATTTATTGAAGACCCACTTGTCTTTTCCTAATTAAACTGCCATACTACCACTCTTCATTATAAATTGTCTATATATTAGTGTATCCTTTTCTGGACTCTCTCATTTTTTTCTATTTGGCTATTTTTGTGCAAATACTACATCATCTTTGTATTAGTCTGTTTTTACACTGCTGATGAAAATGTACCCAAGACTAGGTCATTTATAAAGAAAAAGAGGTTTAATGGACTCACAGTTGTACATGGCTGGGGAGGCCTAATACTCATGACAGAAGGCAAAGGACACATCTTACATGGTGGCAGACAAGAGAGAATGAGAAGCAATAGAAAAGGGTTTTCCCTTATAAAACCATCAGATCTTGTGAGACTTATTCACTACCACCAGAATAGTATGGGGAAAACTGCCCCATGATTCAGTTATCTCCCACTAGGTCCCTCCCACAACACATGGGAATTATGGGAGCTACAATTCAAGATGAAATTTGGTTGTGTGGGAACAGCCAAACCATATCAATCTGATTTGCTATAGTTTCATAATAGGTACACATCTGTTGGAACAAGCTCTCCTGGTCCTACTTCTTTTAACCATCACAAATGAATGTTACATGTTATCAAATGATTTTTTTCAGTTCTTACTGAGATGTTCACATTATTTCTTTTACTCTAATCATATTGTGAATTATACCAATAGGTTTCTTTTCTTTTCTTTTTTAAGATGGAGTCTCACTCTGTTGCCTAGGCTGGAGTGCAGTGGCGCAATCTTGGCTCACTACAACCTTTGCCTCCCAGGTTCACGTAATTCTCATGCCTCAGCCTCCCAAGTAGCTGAGACTAGAGGTATATGCCACCATGCCTGGCTAATTCTATGTATTTTTTTTTTTTTTTTTTTTAGTAGAGACAGGGTTTTGCCATGTTGCCCAGGCTGGTCTCGAACTCCTGAGCTCAAGCAATCTGCCCTCCTACACCTCCCAAAGTTTTAGGATTACAGGCATGAGCCACTGCAACTGGTTCCAGTTGATTTTGCTATGGTTAAAATAACTTTTCTTCCTGGAATAATCTAACTTCATCTGTATCAGTTACTTATTGCAGCAACACAGACAACCCCGAATCTCAATGTCATGTACATCAGTATTTATTCCCAGAAATCTTGAGCCATCTGGGTGCTGGCTGATCTAGGCTGGGTGGCTTTGTTTCAGGCTGTGGCAGCAGGGGCACCTCACCCTCTTACTACGTGCATGTGGCTGTGCTGGGGCAACTGTACATGTCTCTCACCCTTCTTGGATCAGTAGACTAGAAAGGGCATGTGCTTCTCATGGCATGGCAAGGCGCTATCAGGAAACTAATGCTGATCTAGTACTATTATCTAATATTCAGACTTTATCACCATTGGCTCTCTAATAGCCTATATTTCAAAGGAAAAATATTTTTCTGGTCTTGGATCCAATTCATAACTCAGTATTACATTTACTTGTCATATTTCTTTATTCTCATTGACCAGGAACATATGCTCAGTATTTCTTTCATGTTATTAATATTTATGAAGTATACAGGCCATTTCTTTTTTATATACCCTTTTGTGGCTATCTTGTAGATATTCATTTATTTCCTAAATATGTAAAAAAATCCTTTAAATTTTTTTATTTTTATTTATTTTTTATTTATTTTATTTTATTTTTATTTTTTTAAATTTTTATTGTATTTTAGGTTTTGGGGTACATGCGAAGAACATGCAAGATTGTTGCATAGGTACACACGTGGCAGTGTGATTTGCCTTTAAATTTTTTAAACAGTCTAGGCAGGTTTTTAAAATACAGTTGAAAAATATGTTTCTTCCACTTAGATATTTCATCCATTTACATTTATTTTTGTAGTTATTAATATGTTTGGATTTATTTCTACCATTTTGTCTTGGGCTTTTTATTTGTCCTACCTTTTTGGTTTCTTTGTCATTTTTTTTCTTGCATTCTCTTGGATTGAGTATTTGTTTTTCATCCATTCTGTTTTCCTCTTTTACTAATTTAGAAGCTATATACTTTGTTTCTATTCTTTTCATTGTTATCCTACACATTTTAGCAAACATATTTGGCTTTTCAAGTGCTAAAGTCAATCATATTGTCACCCTTGTCTCTAGCAATACAATTATCTTAAAATGCGTGAACCCTAATTATTTCATTCCTGAAATGTATTATTTTTGTCGTGCATTTTAGGTTTATTTTATCTTTGTTTTAATCCCACCAGATAATAACAATATTATCTCTACGTTTATTTTATCTATATATTTATCTCAATGTTTATTTAGTTTTATCTATATACTTAATGTTTTTTAATTGATCATTTCTTTTTGCATCTCAGATCTTTCATCTGGGATCAATTTCCTTCTGCATAAAATATATTCTTTAGAATTTCCCTTACTGAGTATCTATTGGTAGCAGTCTGTTAGGATATATTTGTTTAAAAATATTTTTCTTTTTCCCATTTTTTGAAACATATTTCACAGTGTGTACAATTCTAGGCTATCAGCTATATTTTTTTTCCTCAGCCCTTTGAATATATTGCTTTGCATTCTGGCCTTTATTGTGTCTGTCTCTGTTCTTCAGCTAAAGTTTAGTTGTCTTTTCTCTCTGGCTGTTTTTCAGATATTTTTCTTGCCTTTGTTATTTATAGTTTCCGTGTGATGTGTGTAGCCATGAGTTTCTTTTTATTATTAAGCTTGGAATTCACTGGGCTTCTTCCACCTGTGGAGAAGTGTTCTATTATTTCTGAAAAAATTTCAGTAACCATCAATCCAAATATTATTTCACTTATCCTTTTTCTCTATTGTCCTTTTAGAGCTCTGGTTTAACATATCTTCCGATCTCTGTTTTATAATTTGTATCGTGATCATTCTATGCTGCATTCTGGGTGATTTATTTGGATCTGTCTTTCAATTTCACATGTCAGCTTTTTCTCATCTGTCTATTGAGTTTTAAACTTTATTGTATTTTTTAATTTTTAGAATTTTTTTTAAAAATCTGCTTAATTTCTATGGTGTCTTTCTCTTTTCTTGTATTTTAACTCACTTTAAAAATTATGTAGACATATAGCCTTTTAGACATTTTTTTTTTTTTGAGACGATATTTCGCTCTTGTTAACCAGGCTGGAGTGCAATGGCACGATCTCGGCTCACTGCAACTTCCACCTCCTGGGTTCAAGCGATTCTCCTGCCTCAGCCTCCCGAGTAGCTAGGGGTACAGGCGTGCGCCACCATGCCCAGCTAATTTTTGTATTTTTCAGTAGAGACGGGGTTTCGCCATGTTGACTAGGATGGTCTCGATCTCCTGACCTCGTGATCTACCCACTTCGGCCTCCTAAAGTGCTGGGATTATAGGCGTGAGCCACCACGCCCGGCCTTAGACATTTTTAAAAAGGTCCATTCTATTGGCTTTTGCTCTTGATTCTGTTCTCTCTCTCTCTCTCTATGTGTGTGTATGTGTGTGTGTGTGTGTATGTGTGTTTGGCTGTGTGCTCACCCAAATTTCATCTTCAATTGTAGCTCTCACAATTCCTAGGTGTTGTGGGAGGGACCTGAGGGGAGGTAATTAAATCATGGGGGTGAGTCTTTGCCATGATGGTCTCGTGATAGTAAGTCTCACGAGATCTGATGGTTTTATAAAGAGGAGTTCCCCTGTGCATGCTCTCATCTTGTGTGCTGCCATGTAGACATCCCTTGCTCTTCTGCCATGTTTGTGAGGCTTCCCTAGCAATGTGGAACTGTGAGTTCATTAAACCCCTTTTCTTTATAAATTACCCAGTATTGAGTATGTCTTTATTAGCAGCATGAGAACTTACAAATACAGTGTTTACTATGACCTTATAGTTTTGTGAACTATTTTTCATGAATTCTTTCAGATTGTGATAAAACCAATACTCTAAAGAGGATTGAATTTGTTTCTGCCAGGAACCTGGAGGAACTACCAGCCCAGGACAACTTTAACTGACTTATTGGCTTGAGATTTCTTGGCCAAGAAGTGTGAATTTGGCATGCAAAACTGCATGAAGACTGACTTATGGTTAATATTTTTAGAGACAAGTCCCACTCTTTCCAATACTAAATTTCTAATTAGGCAATCTTGCTTTTGTTGGCTTGGGTGGCAGAATGTTTTCCCACTTCACTGTTATGATGGAGGTGTGGCCCTTTGCAGCCTCAGCTTTATCATGGGAGACCTTGAGTGAATCTTGGGCTTTATTTTCTCTATTCTGTAGCTTTACAGAGCTGGAAAACACAAAGATGAAGTACATTCAGTTTGAAAAATGATCTGCATGGCACAAGATGGCTTTATTTCTTTGATTACCTCTTCAGGTCTACTTTCATTGAGTTCCCTTTACTAATTAGACAGGTAACTAATGTATTAAAATCTTTTTATTGTATTTTACCCAGTATTTTAATTTGTTTTCTGCAGGAGGACCAAGCAGGTACTTTATTCATCATACTGATGGAAACATAAGTCCAGATATCAATTTAAAATTATATTGGGGAAAACTTTACTAATGACTAGTTAGCAGTTGACAACCAGAAGGTGAAATGTCTGGTAATGCTTTTGATGGGGTTAGGGCTAGGGTTAGTAATAACTGTAGGGATGATAATTATAACAAACAAAAATATTGTAAATACGTAAGAAAAAGAGCAAAGCGGTACCCAATCAGTATTTTTTTTTAAGACACAGGTTCTCATTCTGTTGCCCAGGCTAGGGTACAGTGGCATGATCTTTGCTCACTGCAACTTGGAACTCCTGGGCTCAAGCAGTCCTCCCACGTCTTTCTATTCTGCCTTCCATTGTTATTTACCTTAATTTTCTTATCTTCTCTCTTAGAATGTAAGTCTCTTGGATGCAGACTCTTACTCCTAAGTGTGTTCCTTCCAAATGCCAAAACCAGTGCCGAATACATGTGCTGTAGGTCCAAGAAAAGCACCAGATATAATATAATTTTAAAAACCATCTATTTATTTATTTACTGGAGACAGGATTTTGCTCTCTCACCCAGGCTGGAGTGCAGTGGCATGATCGTAGCTCCCTGCAGCCTCAAACTCCTGGGCTTAAGCGATCCTCCCACCTCAGCCTCCCAGGCAGCTGGACTACAGGTGCATACTACAGGTGCCCAGCTATTTAAAAATTTTCTTCCTGTAGATATGAGGGTCTTGCTATGTTGTCTAGGCTGATCTTGAACTCCTGGCTGCAAATGATCCTCCCTCCTTGGCCTCTTAAAGTGTTGGGGTTACAGGTGTGAGTCATTGTACCCAGTCCCATCTGTTGAATTGCATAGAATACACTGGCTTGACTATGGAGCACTCCTTTTTTCAGTGTTAGTGCAGATGAAATTATGTATGGAGATATAATTGTTTGGGGGAAAATATGTAGCTTATATGTAAACAGAATTTAGAAGCCTTGTACTATGCAGAAGACAGAGAATCATTATTCAGAAAGTAGGTGAAAAAATCATTGATTCATTATTGTTAGCCTTGTGCCTAAGTCTTTGTAAATGGAGCTAAGTTAAATTTTGCAAGATTATTGTCATGAAAGAGAATTTGAGGGATTCTTCTAGGACTACATGTAAATTTCATAGTTTGAAGTTACCCAAGAGCAGCTTAAATTTAACATGACAATTTCTCAAAATATTATTTTCTTATGTGAAGACCCCAGACTAAACACAATCATTTTTGCAGACAACAGCATGTCTCTTCATTTCTGCTCCCTGTTAAGTCTTTATGTTTTAAAATGCCTTTGCTTTCATGTGGGACATCACCAGCAGCCTTGTGGCTGGAAGAATTGCTGCTGCTGCATCACAGATCCTGCCTTTTTATGCTCTTCTTCAGGTATAAAGCACCTTGTATTTGCACAGCTCTTTTAACTTTTTCAAAGTCTGTTTACATCTTTTGTGCTTACAGCTCTGTGAAGTAGGAAGCATGGGTTTTTCTACCCACCTTGTACAGATAAGAGCAGCCAGCCACACAGAGGTTAAATGATAGGTTAAAGGCAGCAGCATCCTCCCATTATCCCATGCTGTTTTCCTTCCTAGGAAATTATGTGGGCACACAAGTTCTCCTGAAACAATCAGTGAGCAAGGCTAAGCACAGTGCTTGATTCACTTGTGTGATTGCTGTCTACGGCATGGACAGAGGGCTGCAAGAAAGCTAATTAATTTGTTCAGAGAAAGCTTGTGTATGAGTTCATGTGTTTTACATGCTCCGTCATTCAAACTCTGTGGGCAAGTCAGTTTTCATGACTTTAGATTATTGAATTGAGACTTACTTGTTTTTCAGATGGTTTGGAGATCTGTTCACTTAATTTATGTCAGATGCTTTCTCACTGTTTAACTGCCATCTGCAAAATAACATTTTGATATGAAGATTTTAGTTTTAAAATTGTTTTGGGCTCTCAAGTCAAAAACTTGCAAGACTGGTTAACTTGCTTTTTGTTCATAGCAAAGTAAACACACTTCTAACTGAAAAGCGGGGCTTTTTCAAATCATTTGCTTCATCTAGAATAAAATTTGTGAAATATCCCAATGGTTATGATGATGTGATTAAAAAATTTGGGGAAGAAATAAAGAATAGTCTGTTCACGTTTTCTTTTTCTTTTGATAATTTCTATACAAATCATTCTTAAAGGGTGAGATTTTTCATTGTGCATTTTGCAGAGCCTTATTCGTTCTATTTTACCTGAGATTTCCATTTACATTTTTTATCTAGTTTTGTAGCATGTTTTCACAGTTTTGTCATTTGAATCAATTTCATTTCTCGATTAGGAATTAGGATAAACAATAATGTTTTCTATGAATAAGAACTTTAATTCTAAAATCTGTTTTTGATTAATGGTTAACTTCTCTTAATCTGTTGATAATTCTTATTGTTTTCCTCCAGACCATATAAGTTTGTTTCTGTTTTTTCTCCATTATGATGCTCTAAATCAAGATGTGAATCAGAATATTCATTTTTAATATAAAATAGCTCTTACCTTTTTATGTTTCCACTAGCTGTATTCAACTGATTCACTTAAAATGATTCCTGGCGTTAGTTTTTGCAGAAGGAAAGTAACAGGGTGAACTCACTAGCAGGCCAGGAAGGCTCTGGGAGGACACTCTTTCTCAATAAAGGGATGCTGGAGGTTGGTAACTAGGTCAGCAAATGGGATCTGGGAGGACTAGGATTATCAGTGACCTTTTACTAGTTGAGTGGAGGTTGTTTAGATGCAGCCTAGTGTAGTGCAGAAGTGCTGAACTTGAGGACAGACTGAAGTTCTGGGCCTCTTTTTGCTGCTTTCTGGCTCTAGGATCTTGGATAAATTTCCTGATCTCTCTGAACTTCATATTCCTAACTCATGAATAGGAATAATAATACCATTTCTCAGAGTCATTTTGTGTATCAGTTAACTGGTGCTAAATAATAGACCATCTCAAAACTTGATGGCTTAAAACACAATAATTTATTTGCTTACATTTGGGCTGGGTTCAGCTGAGTAGTTCTTTCGTTGATCTTTCCTGGGGCCTCTCATACAGACACAGCGATCTAGGGGTTTGACTGGAATTGGATAATCCAAGCTGGTCTTACTCTCATATGGCAGCCAACTGGGACTGTCAGCAGAATACCTCAGTTCTCTATGTGGCTGCTTCTGCAGTGGAGACCAGGTTTCTTACATGAAAATGGCAATGATTTCAAGAAGGCAAATCCCAATGTGCAAGTGTTTGCCTAGCCTCTCCTTGTGTCATATTTGCTGATATCTTATTAGCCAAAGCAAGTCACATGGCCAAGCCCAGGGTCAATGAAAGAAGGAATGGTGCTGGGGGTAGAGGCTTCGTTTATGAGGGACTATTAGCGTAATAGTCTATGCACTCTATCAGTCAAATGTGACAATACATGGGAAATTATTTTTGAAGTGTTACATCAGTGTAAATATTGTTGGTGTGTGTCTGCATGTGTATGGGTGCTGGCAGTTGGGGAATGGTGATGGGGAGGCATGTGCCTGAAAACTTTAATAGACATTGAATTTACAGTCCTGGAAATAATCGTTTAGTTTTACCTCCAGCTGTCATAATTACATTAAAAATTTTTAACTCAGGTGCACTCTGGAGTAGAGCATGCTGGAACCTGGGTAATGGGATTAGTTGGGAGGGGAAGAGATGTGAAACTTGGAGAAATGGACTCAGCTACAGAGAACTGGGAGTCCAAGGATCAGTGTTTCAAAAATTTACCAAATTAATGGATAAATTGGTCATTCCTCAGAACATAGAGGCTCAGTCTAGGTGAGCTAATTTGAAAGTCTGAAGGGTAGAGGTCATGACAGCTTTTCACACATCCTAGCCATTGAGGGAGATTATGGAGATGAGGATCCATCTGAGGCAGAGGAGTGGGAACTAGCCCTAGAACCAGAGGGGATTAAGATGAGGACAGGAAGCTTAAGAAGGCAGAGACCAAGGCAAGTGCCTATTTCTTTGAACTAGAAGAAAATACAGGAAGAGGAGGACCAATAGCGTATGAATTTGGGAGGACTGTGCTCAGGGTAGTGTTAGTCAGATGTGTAGACTTTGCCTGTCATGAGTGCCCTTAAAGTTGGCCTTTAAGGAATCTCAGAATTCAAGGGGAGGTTGTGGAAGCTTTGTAACCATCCTGAGCCACTGGGTCTCAGGTTTGAAGATAAGGCTGACAGTGAGGCTCAGGCTATTAAACATGCTGAGTTGGACTGAACCTGAGGATGAAGTGAAAGTAGAAGGCATTAGTGGGCACAGGTGGGAACTTTTAGAAGGTGGACACAAATGCCTAGTAGGATAGTTATTCTCAAATATCAAGAAGCACAGAAACTTCCTCGTTAAAAGTGCACATACCTGAGCTTACCCAAGAGATTCTGATTTTAGTATATCTTACATGGTGCCCAATAATTTGTGTTTTCAGTAAACAGCTTAACATTGATGACCCAACCCGTGCTGTCCAATATGGTACACATGTAGTTATTTCAATATAAATTGGCTAAAGTTAAATAAACTTAAACAATTAGTTGTCTACTTATCAAATTTCAAGAGCCTAACAGCCACATGTAACTAGTAGCTACTGTATTAGATAGTGCAGAATTAGAACATGGCTATCATTGCAGAAAGTTCTATTGGATAGTGCTGTTTAAGCCATCAAGTCTGTGCTTCAGTTTCCTTGGATCACATCTGGTTCTGCTAGGTTTGGTGTCCCTATCCCAGGTCCATAGTCACATCTACTTCCTAGAGAAGCAATCTATAATGTGTATGATGTTTCAGGACCATGGACAATAGCACACATGGCTATTCCTCTCCTCAAATAGTTATACTCACACTGTACTTACGTCTGAGCAGGTGAGAAGCCAAGGATGGGTGGCTAAGGCAAGGAATGCAAGGCATCAAGCAAAGCAGACACAAGAGACTTTGACCTATACTGAGAATATCCCAGTTGCACTGACTCTGGTTCTCTGCCCACAACAGCTCTTCTCCTCAAAGAGAAGTAGGGGGAAGGGAAGCTTGAGAAACACCATACACACGTAGGGCAGTGAGGTAGGAGATAAACATAGAAAAAGTCAAGCAGTTTTTTTCTTGTAATTGTAAGTTCCTTGTAGATTCTAGATATTAGTCCTCTGTACCATTACCCTTTGCAAAAATTTTCTCCCATTCTGTAGGTTGCCTGTTCACTCTGATGATAGTTTCTTTTGCTGCACAGAAGCCCTTTAGATTGATTAGATTCCATTTGCCAGTTTTGGCTTTTGTTGCAATTGCTTTTGTTGTTTTAGTCATGAAGTCTTTGCCCGTGCCTATGTCCTGAATGGTATTGCCTATGTTTTCTTTTAGGGTTTTTATGGTTTTAGGTCTTATGTTTAAGTCTTTAATCCATCTTGAATTAATTTTTATATAAGGTATAAGGAAGGGATCCAGTTTCAGTTTTCTGCATATGGCTAGCCAGTTTTCCCAACTCCATCAAAAAGTGGGCAAAGGATATAAACAGACACTTGTCAAAAGAAGACATTTACGCAGCCAACAAACATTTGAGAAAAGTTCATCACTGGTCATTAGAGAAATGCAAATCAAAACCACAATGAGATATCATTTCATGCCAGTTAGAATAGAGATCATTAAAAAGTCAGGAAACAATGGATGCTGGAGAGAATGTAGAGAAATAGGAACGCTTTTACACTGTTGGTGGCAGTGTAAATTAGTTCAACCATTGTGGAAGACAGTGTGGTGATTCCTCAAGGATCTAGAACCAGAAATGCCATTTGACCCAGGAATACCATTATTGGGTATATAACCAAAGGATAATAAATCATTCTACCAAAAGGAGACATTCACATGTATGTTTATTTCAGCACTTTTCCCAATAGCAAAGACTTGGAACCAATCCAAATGCCCATCAGTGATAGACAGGATAAAGAAAATGTGGCACATATACACCATGGAATAGTATGAAGCCATAAAAAAGAATGAGTTCATCCCCTTTGCAGGGACATGGATGAAGCTGGAAACCATCATTCTCAGCAATCTAACACAGGAACAGAAAACCAAACACCGCATGTTCTCACTCATAAGTGGGAATTGAACAATGTGAACACATGGACACAGGGAGGGTAACATCACACCCTGGGGACTGTGGGGGGATGGGGGCTAGGGGAGGGATAGCATTAGGATAAATACCTAATGTAGATGATGGGTTGATGGGTGCAGCAAACCATCATGGCACGTGTATACCTGTACATGTTCTGCACATGTATCCTAGAACTTAAAATATTTTTTTTTAAAAGAGCCAAGCAGGATTAAATTCGGAGCTACTGTTTACTTGGGTGCAACCATGGGGATGTTACTTAACCTCTCCAAGTCACAGTTTTCCAATCTGTAAATAGCTATGATAATATTATGATAATATGAAATGAGCCAGGCACAGAAAAGCAAATATTGCATGTTCTCACTCTTACGTGGGAGCTAAAAATGTGATGATTATCAGAGGTTGGGAAGGGTAGGGGGAGAGCATGGTAAAGAGAGGTTAGTTAATGGGTACAAAAATACAGTTAGATGGAATAAATTCTAGTCTTCAATACTACAAAAGGGTGACTATAGTTATCAATAATTTATTGTATATATCAAGATCACTAATAGAGAAGATGTGAAATGTTCTCAGCACAAAGAAATGGTAAGCGTTTGAGGTGATGGATGTACCATAACCATGATTTGCCTATTATACAATGTATGCATGGATCGAAATATCCCAAATACCTTATAACTGTGTAAAATTATGTATCAATAAAATAAAAATAATTTTATGATAATAATTTAATAGTAATGCAAGTAACAAAATATACGTAAAGCATTTAACATAAGGCCAGAAACCTAGTAGGCAGTCAACAAATATTAGTTCTATTTTCACTCTTAGTAAGTTGAACTTCATACTCCTAATGAGGCCAGCCCCAGCTTATCGTACAGAGTCTGCTCTCTAGTGGTAATGTCTATATTTAGGGACAGAAATGACTTAGTTTTTTTTGGGGGGGGGTAGGGTCTGGCCCCAAGTAGGGTCTAGTAGAGTGATGTAAATCAAGTACTCAGGAAAACTTGGAGGTGTTCCAAAGATCTGTGAACAGAATTCCAAATGGTTATCTGAAGTTAGACTATCATAGCAGATTCTTATTCTCCTGCCTCTTTTCTTCTTCCTTCTTTTCCACTTCTTCTTCCACTTATTCCTTTTCTTCTTCCTTTACCTCTTCCTTTCCTCCTTCTTCCTTTTATTCTTTCCTCATCCTTACTCTTCCTCCCCCTTATTTTTATTCTCTTCTTCATTCTTCTTTTTTTTTCATTTTCTCTTCTGCTTCTACTATGAGAACTGCAGTATGTACAGAATCAGAATCTTGTTCATCACTGGAACACAGTAAGTTTGGTCAGGGCAGTGTTTTTCAAAATTTCAAACAGTAATGTGCAAATCTATTTGAAAATATAGGTGGTTATATTATTTTCCAAAGATATCTCTTTTATGTAGGATTCTGAGTTTAAAATCATCAAGTAAAGATCAGTTTAAAACTGTGCTTTGAGTTTTAGTGGTAATGTAACATCTTTATTGCATATTATGTTTCTAGTTAACTGTCACCAATAATATTTACAACTGACTGCTAGTCTAGAACATTCACCTACATCAATCAACCTTTGTAGTATTGTAAGGGTAGTAGCTATATAGGATGAATCTATGTTCTAATCAAGTTTCAAATAGCAGAAAACACTCCTTGAGAGTCAAAACTTTTAAAATGATAGTCTTTTGGGAACATTACAAATTTTCTCATCTGTGGCAGGCATTGCTGTGTTAATGTTGTTATAATCCAAAAGTTATGTATATATATAGCTGCAACCTCCATCTCCCAGGTACAAGTGATTCTCCTGCCTCAGCCTCCCAAGTAGCTAGGTGCCCCACCACCACACCTGGCTAACTTTTTTGGATTTTTAATAGAGACAGGGTTTCACCATGTTAACAAGGCTGGTTTCAAACTCCTGACCTCAAGTGATCAACTCACTTCGGCCTCCCAAAGTGCTAGGATTATAAGTGTGAGACACTACCTGGCCCAAAAGCTATATTTTAACTGACATAAGTATAAATTAAGCTTTTGGATTATAACACCTGTAACACATTCCATAATAAATGGGAGCAATGGAAGATCTGGATTCAAATCCCCATCAAGTCATTTACTAGCAATGCAGTGTTGAGCAAGTTGTTCAACTTCTCTAAGACTCAATGCCCTCATGTATAAAGTGGGAATAATCCAACCTTGCATGGATGTTCTAAGCATTAGAGATAATACACAAGGCTTAGCACAAAATGGTAGGATTAATTTTATATTACTTATATTCCCTATTGTCTAGGAAAGATTTAGGAAATGTAGTATTATATTAATAATGATAATGAGTGTTACTAGGGAATCCTATGTAATACTATCAAAGGCAAACATAAACCCTCATCATATATCTTGATTTTGTTATTTACTTTGAAAATAGTTATTTTAAGCATATGTAATAGAAAAATCACATGATTTGGGAATGTACTATTTATAAAAATTTTAAAAAGAAATATGTCAAACTAGCAATTCTTTTTTTTTTTTTCTTTTGAGACAGAGTCTTGCACTGTCACCAGGCTGGAATGCAGTAGCGCTATCTTGGCTCACTGCATCCTCCACCTCCCGGGTTCAAGCGATTCTCATCAGCCTCCCGAGTAGCTGGGACTACAGGTGTGCACCACCATGTCCAGCTAATTCTTGTATTTTTAGTAGAGATGGGGTTTCACCATGTTGGCCAGGATGGTCTCAGTCTCTTGACCTTGTGATCCACCCACCTCAATCTCCCAAAGTGCTG